>JAWPHD010007375.1:0-129853 GCA_037043455.1 Cyrtodaria siliqua
GCTTATAGCAAATGCAAAATATTAAACCTCTGGCTCTTGCAGTTTCAGAGAAGAAGATGTTTTAAGTTTTTCCCTATACATGTCTATGTAAAACATGTGACCCTTGGGGCGAGGGTCACCATTTGAACAAACTTGGTAAAGGACAATAAGCTTATAGCAAATGCAAAATATTAAAAACCTCTGGCTCTTGCAGTTCCAGAGAAGAAGATTTTTTTTCAGTTTTTCCCTAAACAAGCATTTATGTAAAACTGTGACCCCCGGGGCGGGGCCAGATGTGACCCCAGGGTCACAATTTGAACAAAATAAGTAAAGGACCATAAGCTTATAGCAACAGCAAAATATTAAACCTCTGGCTCTTGCAGTTTCAGAGAAGAAGATTTTTTAAGTTTTTCCCTATAGATGTCTATGTAAAACATGTGACCCTTGGGACGGGGCCAAATGTGACCCCAGGGTCACCATTTGAACAAACTTGGTAAAGGACCATAAGCTTAAAATAAATGTAAAATATCAAACCTCTGGCTCTTGTAGTTTCCGAGAAAAAGATTTAAAAAAAAAAAATCCTATATAAGTCTATGTAAAACTGTGACCCTCGGGGCTGGGACAAATTTGACCCCAGGGTCACCATTTGAACAAACTTAGTAGAGGACCATAAGCTGATGCTACATGTAATACATGAGAGCTCTGTGCCATGTGGTTCCAGAGAAGAAGATTTTTTTCAGTTTTTCCCTATACAAGCCTATGTAAAACTGTGACCCCCCGGGTGGGGCCAAATGTGACCCCTGGGACACCATTTGAACAAACTTAGTAGAGGACCATAAGCTGATGCTACATGTAATACATGAGAGCTCTGTGCCTTGTGGTTTCAGAGAAGAAGATTTTTTAAAGTTTTTTCCTATATATATGTCTATATGAAAAACATGCAAAACCTCAATATACAAACTTTGGACCCCCTGGGCACGGCCATTTTTGACCCCGGGGACTTTATTTGAACAAACTTGATAGTCTAGGCGTTGGCGATCATTTTAAAAGAAAAACTGTTGAAATCTGTACAGCGGTTCTGGAGAAGAAGATTTTTTAAGGTTTCGACAATATGGGCTAATGGCAGCCATCTTGGATGTAACGCTGATCTAATTTTAACAAATCTAAAAAGCATTCATCTAAGGATCATCCATGTGAAGTTTGGTCAAAATTAGCCAAGCGGTTTCTGAGAAGAAGTCGTTTGAAGAAAAGTTAACGGACGACAGACAGACGACGGACAACACACCATCCCTTGGCCAGTAGAGCTAAAAATATAAAGGGGACTTTCAAAGAAGATGTCATTTTTAGCCTTTTTCATATAACTCTATGTAAACTTTAGCCTTTTCCTATATAACTCTATGTAAACTTTGAGTCGCTGTGGCGGCCATTTTGATTATTCGAAAAACACAAACTTGATAGAGGCCAACCCATGGAACATGTTTATGGTATTTCACAATAATGGAATAAGTGGTTTCGGAGATGTCGTTTGAAAATTCCTTAAATTTGACCTAGTTTTAGCCATGCCGGCCATCTTGGAAGACTGGCGGCCACGAAAAACAAAAATCTGAGCGGGACTATCCCAGAGACCATTGTAATGAAGTTCCATCAAAATCCTTCAAGCGGTTTCAGAGGAGATGTCGATTTGATAAAATTGCTGACAGACGGACAGACAGACAGACAGTCAGACAGACGAAAAGTGATCCCATAAGCTCGCGGCCAGTAGAGCTAAAAAGCGCAATTTTAAATATAATTACAAGTTTTATCAGGCCGTAAAGAAAATTCCCAAAGTTATAAATAACTTTCACGTGGATGATACCGCGGCAAATTCTGCAAAGTAATGCTGCTTTCGTTTACAATATATTGTGAAATTGTTTATGCTGTTTTTGTTATGTAATTATTATACATGCTTGTGAGGGAGGCAGACCTCACGTCAGGCTACTGGCAAGTGTATTTTCCCATAACCAGATCTCATAATGATAATATACACATGTAACAATGTCAACAGGATCCAATGGAGTACAGCAAATATTAACTTGGTACATGTATATTAATGACATATCAGAATTTAAAATGTATTAAAATCAAACTTAATACAAGTTCAATCAATCAATCAAATCAATCAAATCAATCAATCACACAAACTTGTTAACTATAAATTTACATTAAATTATAATGAAGATTTGTCATACATTGTACATACATGTACAAATGATGTTTGCTTGCACATGTGTACCATGCTCATATTTAACCAAGATCAGTACATACATGTACACAAAAAAAACAAGAGGTCCAAATGGCCCAGAGTCGCTCACCTGAGAATTTCTGCAAAGAGGAAAAAGTAGTTAACAAGTGCAATTGATTATGAAAACTTTGTACGACATAAGCACAGCATATTATTACCCTAGGAAATTAATTTGTACAGTTTTTATAGTCTATATAAGTCTATGAAAAACTGACACCTGGGGAGGGGTCAAATTAGACCCCAGGGTCACCATTTGAAAAAACTTTGTAGAGGAATTTAAGCTGATAATAAATTCAAAATATTAAACCTTTAGCTCTTGTAGTTTCAGAGAAGTTTTTTTAAGTTTTTCCCTATATCAGTCTATGTAAAACTGTGGACGGGGCCAAATTTGACGCCTGGGTCACCATTTGAGAACAAAAGGACAATAAGCTGATGGTGAATATAAAATATTAAACCTTTGGCTCTTAAACTGTATTTTCAGAGAAGAAGATTTTTTAAGTTTTTCCCTATATTATAAGAATGACCCCTGAGGCAGGGCAAAATTTGAACAAACTTGGTAGAGGATCCCCATAATTAAGCTGATAATACAAATGTATCTCTTGTAGCTTCAGACAAGAAGACTTTTGAAGTTCTTCCCTATAACTCTATGTAAAACTGATCCAACAATGGCCCCTAAGCTCCCAATTAAAGAAAAAGAAGCCAAGGTTTCTTATGACAAAAAACAAAAAAAATAAAAAGTAAAAAAAAAATTACAAATTGGTTCAATCTGACAGGTTTTCAAACTCGTCCAAGCTTTCAATGATATCAACAATATGGCCAAGTTTGGGAAAGACTGAATACAAGTGTTCACAAGGCTGAAAATGGCATTTTTCAATAATCCAAATGCACAGAACTCTGGTGTCAATGTAAAACATGTAAAATCTCCACAAACAAACTTTGGAACCCCTGGGGCGCAGCCACTTTTGATCCCAGGAACTTTGTTGTTAAAACTTTTGTAGTTTAGGAGTTGGCGATCATTTATAAATAAAAGCTGTCAAAATCTGTTTAGCGGTTCTGGAGAAGAAGATTTTTTAAGGTTTTGACCATATATGATATCAATCTTGGATGTCTCATTGACCTAAATTGTAAAACTTTGGAAGGCACTGACATCAGTATCGTTCACGTGAAATTTGGTCAAAATTGGTCAAGCGGTTTATGAGGAGATGTCATTTACAAATGCCCTATACAAGTCTATGTAAAACATGTTGTTGTTTTTTGTTTGTTTTGTATGGTGTTTTACGTCATTTTCAACACATGCAAGGTTATATATGACGGTCGATTTGTTTGTGGTAGAGGCAGACGTAGAGGCAGACCACCCACTTTCCCTTTGAAGAGCCAGTACTGTACACCTCCCGCCATCCGTAAGTAAAACATGTAAAATCTCCATATACAAACTTTGGAACCCCGGGGCACAGCCATCTTTGTTTGAATACATTTTGTAGTTTAGGAGTTGGCGATCATTTATAAACAAAAACTTTCATAATCTGTTCAGCGGTTCTTGAGAAGATTTTTTACGGTTTTGACCATATATGGTATGGTGGCCATCTTGGATGAAATGAACTAATTTGTAAAATTTTTGAACAATATGACGTCAGTATCATCCATGTGTAATTTGGTAAAAATTATCCAAGGAGAAGTTGTTTAACCAAGAGCTAATGGACAACAGACAAAAAGCGGTCACAATAGCTCACTTTGAGCCTTGGCTCAGGTGAGCTAAAAATGAATTGAAAGCATAAGCAAGAAGTCCAAGAGGACCTGAAGGTCTAAAAGCCTTGGTTCACAGCAAAACAGTTGCTGTATACATCAGATTGGGATTCCCCAACTCAAAAAGTCTGAAGATAGTCTTAAAACCTTGGTTCAGACCTTAGATAGTCTTAAAACCTTGGTTCAGACCTAAGATAGTCTTAAAACCTTGGTTCAGACCTAAGATAGTCTTAAAATCAGACCTAAGATAGTCTTAAAACCTTGGTTCAGACCTAAGATAGTCTTAAAACATTGGTTCAGACCTAAGATAGTCTTAAAACATTGGTTCAGACCTAAGATAGTCTTAAAACATTGGTTCAGACCTAAGATAGTCTTAAAACCTTGGTTCAGACCTAAGATAGTCTTAAAACATTGGTTCAGACCTATTTTAACCGCTATACTTCAGATTAGAATTCCCTAACTTCCATTAGAGTCTGAAGATGATTTAAAAGCCTTCGGTCCAATTAAAAAGTTATAACTCGGATTGGAATTCCGTTCTGCATCGAATACTCATGAAAGATTCTTATCATAATAATGACTTATCACCAGTGCAAGCCTGAATGTGCCTATATTAAAAGCATTGACAATCTCACAGGAGGAAATACCCTCTTACTTGTTTCTTACCTTTGAGGTAAACTAATATTTATACCAAATTTCATCAAGAATGTTCCATACCTACTCTCAGCAATAACATGGTGCTGAACATCGACAAGGCGATCGGACAGAAAACGCCGGCAAACGTGCCCAGTGTCCGCCGTGTGTCCGTCAGGGATTTCAATCTCTGTCTCCCGCCCATGTAAGTGTGGCTTCGCGGAAGTCGCCATATCATCGGAGAATGGATCAGAGGTGTGTCCTCATCGACCTCCTCATAACTTGAAAAACTTGCAGACGATCCGCTCCTCTGCAAGTCTGTAGACAATCCACTCCTCTGCGCGTCCATGTTTTGAGTTTGCAGTTTTTATTTTTAATTATCTTCACTAGAGTGTATTGCCATTCATCCTTCAGAACAGTGTGTCCTTGTTAACTAATAAATTCTTTAGAAAGTCTTCTTAAATTCCTGAGTATTGCTCAGTTCTGTATACTCGCTATATTTTTTTTCTGTTATCCTTTTTCACTATATATAACCTTTAACAGTAGAGTTTATGTCCTTGAATTTGAATATGAACTGTAGAAAATACAATGAATATTTTATACTGTAGAAAATGCAATAAATATTTTATACTGTAGAAAATGCAATGAATATTTTATACTGTAGAAAATACAATGAATACTTTATACTGTAGAAAATACAATGAATATTTTATACTGTAGAAAATACAATGAATACTTTATACTGTAGAAAATACAATGAATATTTTATACAGAGGCTGCTGAATATCCAACAGTTAATTAAACTTCTCATCAGTATATTTATATTCTCACTAGGTACACTATATATCCTGACAAGGAAGTATATACATGATATTTGTTTCATATCTGGTATAAAATAACGCTTGTAATATGACATACCGAAGCAACGATCACTGTGCATCCAATAAAAATGATATCTTTTAAAGAATGCACCTAGTTCTTTATCACACACCTTATATTGCAACTTAACTGTAATGCTGCACTATACTGCACCTAAGTCCTTTACTGCATGAACCAACATATCACACCTCCTATAGCGCAACTTAAGTGTAACGCTGCACTATATTGCACCTAAATCCTTTACTGCATAAACCCCTATATCACACCTCCTATATTGCAACTTAACTGTAACGCTGCTCTTTTCAGCACCTTTACTGCATGAACCACTGTATCACACCTCCTATATTGCAACTTAACTGTAAATCTGCACTATATTGTACCTTTACTGCATGAACCACTATATCACACCTCCTATATTGCAACTTAACTGTAATGCTGCACTATATTGCATCTTTACTGCATGCATCTCTATATCACACCTCCTATAATATTGCAACTTAACTGTAACGCTGCTCTTTATGGCACCTTTACTGCATGCACCTCTATATCATACCTCCTATAATATTGCAACTTAACTGTAATGCTGCACTATATTGCACATTTACTGCATGCACCCCTATATCACACCTCCTATACTACAACGTAACTGTAATACTGCACTATATTGCACCTTTACTGCATGCACCCCTAAAACACACCTCCTATACTGCAACTGTAATGCTGCACTATAATGCACCTTTACTGCATGCACCCCTAAATCACACCTCATATACTGCAACTGTAATGCTGCACCATATTGCACCTTTACTGCATGCACCCCTACATCACACCTCCTATACTGCAACTTAACTATAATGTTGTACTTTATTGCACCGTTACTGCATGCACCCCTATATCACACCTCCTATACTGCAACTTAACTGTAATGCTGCACTATACGCCTTTCCAATAAGTAGGCCTCTTATCGATTTATCTCCCCTGACAAGTTGCGTGACGTCATAACAAGGACACATTTTCAACACGCTGTGTTGGCGCACGTAGCTTGGACCTGGTGGCTTATACATACATTGCCGATTTTCTGAACAGTTACAGGTAAGAATTAAGCAAGCATCGGATATTGCTTTATTTTACCAGTATCACTTATTTTTTTCAATTTGTTATAGATATATTATCCAACAGAACGTTTTTAGGGACGATTGAGTTGAATGCCAGAATGGGCATGGCATTTCTAAAGTTCTTTTATTTGGCGATTCGACTGGGTGTATTTTTATTGAGAAACTCGGAATATTTGCGAGCTTCATGTTTCAACGAAAAAAGGACGTTAATATTTAGATTATATTTATATAATTTCTGAAGTGTTTATCGATAAACATGACTGACAAGCGAAGATATCCGTTTACGCCCAGAGCTTTTTCAGTTACCCCACCCACCAGAGACTTTATACGCCCCTGCATCCACACACTTTGTACTACATGTAGATTACATGCTGGACAGTAGTTTAAATTATAAC
The DNA here is from genome assembly GCA_037043455.1 of Cyrtodaria siliqua. NCBI lineage: Eukaryota > Metazoa > Mollusca > Bivalvia > Adapedonta > Hiatellidae > Cyrtodaria > Cyrtodaria siliqua. Next base: position 7,023 of record JAWPHD010007375.1, read on the forward strand.
TGGAAACATGTATTAACAGGGGCGTACCTGAGCATACGCACTGACGCACGTGCGTACATGCTATTAAAGAAGCAAACAAATAAAAAAGGCTAAAAATGCAAAACATGCAATAAAAACTGAAGGTATAGGGGGGTTTAAGGCACATGTGTGAATCCAAAACTCGATGGTGTGTATACCTAAATTAACCCCAGGAACGCTCCTGATTAAGTATCAAAATATGAAATAAACGGTATTTTTTGTTTCAGTGGATAGAATACATCTCTAGATAGGACAAATCATCAATGGCAAGTGAAGAGAAGCTCCAAATGGGACAGTCTCAAAACTGAACAGTGTTCCATGTCTTTGTAAACTAGTAAGTTTGAGATACTTCTGACCAAAATATATTGTATTTGCTATCAAAAAGAATGATTGTGTGATACTGTTATGCATTGGCGTATTGAAGAAAATGTAAAGCAATCTTTACAAAAAAATAACAGATAATTATACTGCATATAATTGTCTGCACATCAATTTTTTTTTGTACCTATAGCAATAGTTAAATTTTAAAAAAATGCGAACCCAGTTTTGAAGAAAAAAATGATCACTTGTTTCTAAATGCAGCAATTTTATTAGACATAATTTATTCATTTCAGATTAACCTGAATCCGGTGTTGCAAACGCTAGACAGCTACACTATCAAAACCGCCTGGGAGTTGGTGTTGGGCAGACTTACAGGCTCTGGACTCAAAATACAAGCCATTGCCTGTGGGTTAAAATGTTGATCACCTGGTTTCAAACCTCTGCGCTGCGACCGAGTTTCGTTGGTGTGTTCTTTGGCAAAGCACGTAGCCGCATCCGTCTGATGGTGACATAAACCAGAGTAAGAGGAGGACGTGGATTTCTATTTACGTCATGTATTCTTCATATATCTCTGGGTGGCTCTAAATAACCTATGATGTGTTGATGAGCATTTAAACATCTTTCCATTCAGAACATGGATGGTTTGATAGCACAGACTATTGAGACTATTATGCTGAAGTGCAAGGATAACTGGGAATAACAGGAAGAAAGTGACGAGACTATATTAAATTTATGGACAACAACAGAAGTATTCTGATTATGCATGTTAAGTTTAACGAATTTTACTAAAGTACCACACTTTTCTATGAAAATTACTTCGTGTCAGGCTTGAGTGCTGGTGGATTAGTATTTACTTGAAGTACACATTTTGCTTGTGTCTGTTTTTTTAATAACGTTCAAGTATGGATTTGTTCGGGCAGATAATTAAACATACATGTTGGTTATCTTTTAATGGTTGCTTATAACACATACAGTCGTGTACTTTTATTTTGTCATTGGTTTGGTTGTGTCATGTATGATTAAATTCAATTTTCCTCTGTTGTCTTCAGTTATACTTTTATAAATATCAAATGGTATCACATGCAATTATAATAAATAATTCAGGGTTCGACCATAACGGGCGTCCGTCGGTCCGAAACCAGTTTTGTTTGTACGAACCCAGCGTCCTTGAAAGTCCATCAGTCCGTGTGACTAGTTATTTTCGATAGTCATTAAATTAAATATAATTTAACACATACAGATGGTGCCCCAGTTTTGTAATATCGCACACGTGCTCCTTATAATTTCTACAACCCGTTACGCGCATCTCCGATCTTCGAACGCTAGGCGTGATGTTGTATTACCACGTGTAATAACAGCGGAAGATCTCACTCTTATCCAATCTTATATAAACAGTATTAAAACTTAACTTTAAAGACACACTTGACAACTTCCTCATATTATTAAGTTTTTTGTTTTATTAAATTTAAAACAAAACTAATTATTGATTCATAGTACGGGTACATGACACAAATTGTTAATTTTGTCATTAAATATAATTCCTTAAAGTGTGGAAAAAGTCAAATGTCTCTTTAAGGTGTTCAAAGTTTGGGGTTGGTGGGACTACTTTCAGCTGTAACAATACTATATACAGTCTTGCAAGTTCAAGATAGCATCGGGGCGTCCGTGGCCGAGTGGTTAACGTCTCTGACTTGAAATCACTTGCCCCTCCCCCGCTGTAGGTTCGATCCCTCAGGAGCCTAGGAATCTTTATGTGAGGAAGCTATCCAGCTGGCTTGCGGAACGTCGGTGGTTCTACCCAGGTGCCCGCCCGTGCACGAAAATTGCCCGGAGGGGCACCTGGGGTCTTACTCCACCAATGGAAGCTGGAAAGTCGCCATATGACCTTAGCTGTTGGTGCGACTATAAAATCCAATTCAATAAATCAAGATAGCATCAGCGGCCTCGGTAGCTCAGTGGATAAGGCCTCAGCTTAGAGCTTCAGACCTCTGCATCCCGTGGGTTTGCTCTCTGATGGAGGCATGTCTGATGGGAAACTTCATCTCATCTCCCACTGAGGTTGCTGTACCAATATAACCTAATATGATGCGATAACGGACAAAGCCACTTCTTTCAAGAGAGCATCAGATGAATTCATGAAATGGACTGGTTATCTCTTAGGGAAACCATGTATCAGAATTATCATTAGCAGTTTAGCTATGATTAATTCATATATTAAATTGACATTGAAACAATTATAGAAAAGTGACAAATAAATGATGATAATTATTTTATTTTTACAATATTGAATTTTCTCAATACTTTATAATGCATAAATTAAACCGTTAAACAGTAAAGGAAAACCCGTCAATCATGATATTGCTTCCGGTACATGATATTAAGAAAGAATACCGACTTATTTAATCCTATCTGTAACTGAAGGCTTGAAATGAACATGGTCCAAAGACAATGACCAATTATTCAGGAATAAATCCATTGTGTGTTTGAATGAATATGTTTATTTCAACCCTTCGCATATAAGTTCATTGAACCAATAAGTTGACCACTAACATGACAAAGTGCTTATGCCATGAAATCTGCTTCAAGACATTTTCACATTTTTCAGAATTTACAAAATAATAGGATCTTGGAAAAGGCTAATAATTCGCAAACTGTCCACATTTGATGCATGATCCCAGTCACGGTCAGAGGAATGGTTTAGTCAAAGATGTGGTATTCCTTAATTTTGGGCATAGTGTGTTCAACATGAATCCCCTCAGCTGCTATAAATTTGCTAACACATTTTACCAACTTTACCAAGGAATGGTGAAATGTTCAGTGAGACACCGCTTGCTCGAAACAGGTATTCTCGAAACCTTTAGGGCTCTATGGACCATACTGATGTCCGTTAATAGTTTGTAATTCCACTCCTAACAGCGATTTTCTTATTTGAAATACAGCTAGTGTACATCTGTGACACCCATTTCTGACGTAATCTTCATCCGGAAAGTGTAAGAAGCATGCACACTGCTTTACTTCCATTCAACTGAAATGATAAAAACAATATTCTGTAAGACACTCCACAGAAAAAACTTCTTTTACATGGTCACCTCTAACGGGTTTAACTGTGTCTATAACAAAATGAAATTATTGTTGATTATCAGGAATTGTTTGCCCAAAATAAATCAAGCAGTTAGCTTACAGTATTTCTCTTAAAAATAGTGTGCTAGTCATTTTAAGTCACTTGTAGGTTGAACATTGTATAGATGACGAATTCAAAGGAAAACATTTTTAAATTCTTCATACTGAAGTTCCTATATTATGCATGAGCTGTGACACATTTACCACAACAAAATAATTAAAATGAACACGGAGCCTGTTTACAAAGAAATACGTATCTTGTGTCGAGAATATATTTATTTTGCCGCTATACGTTACAAGCAGATTATAAAGTCAACTTACATTCTTTTCAAACAGATGATCAGATCTTGATTGCTGCTTTCGCTCTCCATGTCGGGGTATATATTTTCATAGGTCCATTGTCAGTCATTGCTGAAAACATACAAAGAAAATAATGAATGAAATGGGGTTTACAACCTGGTAAAGAAGTTTATATTTGGACAGCAACCTCAGTGACTTATGAGGTGAAAGATGAAGTTTCCCGTCAGACATGCCTCCGCAATGGAACAAACTCAGGCGGTTCAGAGGTCTGCAGCTCTAAAAGCAAGGCATTATCCACCGAGCTTCCCGAAAAAGAAATTTATTACTAATATAATCAATTGGCAGTGAGAAAATCAAATGACATTGAAGCCGGTCATTCTGTTATAGTCTAAACTACTGACCAGTAATTTATACCGGAGATAATCAATCAATGTTGTGGTGATATTTACCCGACGGCCCGTTAAGCTCAGTTAGTAGAGCACTTGCCGTGTAAGTGAGGGGTCCCAGGTTCAAGTCCCGTGCTGGCTGCACTCCTACACCACCCCCACCCTTATCCACGCTCAATTACACCAAAAATGACAACATTATATAGGGAAAGAAGTACTTTGTGAGCGCTAACCATTTTTTCCTTCACATTATTGGCGGGCGGGGGAGGTGGGGCAAATCTTTGCCCCCACCCGCCCCCCGAATCTGCACATCGAGGGGACGGCTCCCACACCCCTCCCTGGCCCACCCGGCTCCTACGCCTATGCTGTCATAACAATAAATAACTTCATATGTATCAGCGAGTATGCATAAGTATACTTTTTCTTAAAGTAATAATATGTAATAGCATTAAATTCTTAAAATATCGAGTATCAACGTAATCCGTCCGACTCCCCACCCACTACTTTTTCAGGACGTCCTGATTTCTGAACCTTGATTTTAGACACATTTCGGCAATTTATTAACTATTATATAGACAAACAAGCTACAAATATATTCATTTTATATAAAAAATTCATACCTTTCAGGAACATCCGATAATTTCCAGTTAAATGGTTAGGTTATTGTAAATCTTTCGATATGCCGCGAATTTCTGGGGAATTCCGTGAGTCCTGTTTATGACGTCACGCATCATACGATCGATAACTCCTACCGGCATAAAGTGTACTTATTGGAAAGGCGTATATTGCACCTTTACTGCATGCACCCCTACATCACACCTCCTATACTGCAGCTTAACTGTAATGCTACACTATATTTCACATTTACTGCATACACCCCTATATCACACATCCTGTATTGCAACTTGTCTTAACTGTAACAATTAAATACACTGTAGCTATATGCACTTTTCTCCATACACATTTATAAATATGTATGAACTATCATACTGTCCATATATATATGTGTAAATGTACAAATAACAGTAACTATGCACTGTTCTCCATATAACTATATAAATAGCTATGCAATACTCTTCATATACAAGTAAATGTATAAATGTACAAATACACTATTCTCAATATAAATATACAAATGTACAAATAACACTATGCACTATTCTCAATATAAAGGTATAAATGTACAAATAACACTATGCATTATTCTCAATATAAATGTATAAATGTACAAATAACACTATGCACTATTCTCAATATAAATGTATAAATGTACAAATAACACTATGCACTATTCTCAATATAAATGTACAAATGTACAAATAACACTATGCACTATTCTCAATATAAATAACACTATGCACTATTCTCAATATAAATGTATAAATGTACAAATAACACTATGCACTATTCTCAATATAAATGTACAAATGTACAAATAACACTATGCACTATTCTCAATATAAATGTATAAATGTACAAATAACACTATGCACTATTCTCAATATAAATGTATAAATGTACAAAAAACACTATGCACTATTCTCAATATAAATGTATAAATGTACAAATAACACTATGCACTATTCTCAATATAAATGTATACATGTACAAATAACACTATGCACTATTCTCAATATAAATGTATAAATGTACAAATAACACTATGCACTATTCTCAATATAAATGTATAAATGTACAAATAACACTATGCACTATTCTCAATATAAATGTATAAATGTACAAATAACACTATGCACTATTCTCAATATAAATGTAAAAATGCACAAATAACACTATGCACTATTCTCAATATAAATGTATAAATGTACAAATAACACTATGCACTATTCTTAATATTAATGTATAAATGTACAAATAACACTATGCACTGTTCTCAATATAAATGTATAAATGTACAAATAACACTATGCACTATTCTCAATATAAATGTACAAATAACACTATGCACTATTCTCAATATAAATGTATAAATGTACAAATAACACTATGCACTATTCTCAATATAAATGTATAAATGTACAAATAACACTATGCACTATTCTCAATATAAATGTATAAATGTACAATAACACTATGCACTATTCTCAATATAAATGCATAAATGTACAAATGTACATATAACACTATGCACTATTCTCAATATAAATGTATAAATGTACAAATACACTATTCTCAATATAAATATACAAATGTACAAATAACACTATGCACTATTCTCAATATAAATGTATAAATGTACAAATAACACCATGCACTATTCTCCATATAAATGTACAAATGTACAAATAACACTATGCACTATTCTCAATATAAATGTACAAATGTACAAATAACACTATGCACTATTCTCAATATAGATGTATAAATGTACAAATAACACCATGCACTATTCTCAATATAAATGTACAACTGTACAAATAACACTATGCACTATTCTCAATATAAATATATAAATGTACAAATAACACTATGCACTATTCTCAATATAAATTTTTCAAATGTACAAATAACACTATGCACTATTCTCAATATAGATGTATAAATGTACAAATAACACCATGCACTATTCTCAATATAAATGTACAACTGTACAAATAACACTATGCACTATTCTCCATATAAATATATAAATGTACAAATAACACTATGCACTATTCTCAATATAAATGTACAAATGTACAAATAACACTATGCACTATTCTCAATATAAATGTACAAATGTACAAATAACACTATGCACTATTCTCAATATAGATGTATAAATGTACAAATAACACTATGCACTATTCTCAATATAAATGTATAAATGTACAAATAACACTATGCACTATTCTCAATATAGATGTATAAATGTACAAATAACACTATGCACTATTCTCAATATAAATGTACAAATGTACAAATAACACTATGCACTATTCTCAATATAAATGTACAAATGTACAAATAACACTATGCACTATTCTCAATATAGATGTATAAATGTACAAATAACACCATGCACTATTCTCAATATAAATGTACAACTGTACAAATAACACTATGCACTATTTTCAATATAAATATATAAATGTACAAATGTACAAATAACACTATGCACTATTCTCCATATAAATATATAAATGTACAAATAACACTATGCACTATTCTCAATATAGATGTATAAATGTACAAATAACACTATGCACTATTCTCAATATAAATGTACAAATGTACAAATAACACTATGCACTATTTTCAATATAAATGTACAAATGTACAAATAACACTATGCACTATTCTCAATATAGATGTATAAATGTACAAATAACACCATGCACTATTCTCAATATAAATGTACAACTGTACAAATAACACTATGCACTATTCTCAATATAAATGTACAAATGTACAAATAACACTATGCACTATTCTCAATATAAATGTATAAATGTACAAATAACACTATGCACTATTCTCAATATAGATGTATAAATGTACAAATAACACTATGCACTATTCTCAATATAAATATACAAATGTACAAATAACACTATGCACTATTCTCAATATAAATGTATAAATGTACAAATAACACTATGCACTATTCTCAATATAAATGTACAAATGTACAAATAACACTATGCACTATTCTCAATATAAATGTACAACTGTACAAATAACACTATGCACTATTCTCAATATAAATGTACAACTGTACAAATAACACTATGCACTATTCTCAATATAGATGTATAAATGTACAAATAACACTATGCACTATTCTCAATATAAATGTACAAATGTACAAATAACACTATGCACTATTCTCAATATAAATGTACAAATGTACAAATAACACTATGCACTATTCTCAATATAGATGTATAAATGTACAAATAACACCATGCACTATTCTCAATATAAATGTACAACTGTACAAATAACACTATGCACTATTCTCCATATAAATATATAAATGTACAAATAACACTATGCACTATTCTCAATATAAATGTACAAATGTACAAATAACACTATGCACTATTCTCAATATAAATGTATAAATGTACAAATAACACTATGCACTATTCTCAATATAGATGTATAAATGTACAAATAACACTATGCACTATTCTCAATATAAATATACAAATGTACAAATAACACTATGCACTATTCTCAATATAAATGTATAAATGTACAAATAACACTATGCACTATTCTCAATATAAATGTACAAATGTACAAATAACACTATGCACTATTCTCAATATAAATGTATCAATGTACAAATAACACAATGCACTATTCTCCATATAAATATACAAATGTACAAATAACACTATGCACTATTCTCCATATAAATGTATAAATGTACAAAAAACACTATGCACTATTATCAATATAAATGTACAAATGTACAAATAACACTATGCACAATTATCAATATAAATGTACAAATGTACAAATAACACTATGCACTATTCTCAATATAAATGTATAAATGTACAAATAACACTATGCACTATTCTCAATATAAATATATAAATGTACAAATGTACAAAAAACACTATGCACTATTCATATACAAATGTACAAATTACACTATGCACTATTCTCCATATAAATGTATAAATGTACAAATAACACTATGCACTATTCTCAATATAAATGTACAAATGTACAAATAACACTATGCACTATTCTCCATATAAATGTATAAATGTACAAATGTACAAATACCACTATGCACTATTCTCAATATAAATGTATAAATGTACAAATAACACTATGCACTATTCTCAATATAAATATACAAATGTACAAATAACACTATGCACTATTCTCCATATAAATTTATAAATGTACAAATAACACTATGCACTATTCTCAATATAAATGTATAAAACAAATAACACTACGCACTATTCTCAATATAAATATACAAATGTACAAATAACACTATGCACTATTCTCCATATAAATGTATAAATGTATAAATGTACAAATAACACTATGCACTATTCTCAATATAAATGTATAAATGTACAAATAACACTATGCACTATTCTCAATATAAATGTACAAATGTACAAATAACACTATGCACTATTCTCAATATAAATGTATAAATGTACAAATAACACTATGCACTATTCTCAATATAAATGTATAAATGTACAAATAACACTATGCACTATTCTCAATATAAATGTATAAATGTACAAATAACACTATGCACTATTCTCAATATACATGTATAAATGTACAAATAACACTATGCACTATTCTCAATATAAATGGGAACTATGAACTACCATATACTCCATATAAATGTATAAATATACAAATAACACTATGCACTATTCTCAATATAAATGTATAAATGCACACAAATACCAATATGCTAGTTCTCCATAAAACGTTTAAATGTACAAAGTTAAAGGGACACTGTCCGTAACTTTTAGCTTATAAAACACACAATAATTATGTTCGCAAACATTACTCACTAAACATTACTGAATATTTACTTAGGCCAAATATAATTATACCTGTGTTTACTGTAACATTGCTGAAAAAAATTGGGTAGGTAGGTAGGCATTTTATTTTATTTATTTATTTTATTTTTTGGCGAAGTTAATTTACTGTGGCGATGAGCTTTGATGAATGGGAAACTGTGGTATTTTAAAAACTACAATAAATAACAATATGAAATTGTGTTACTGTATGTGTTAGTGTTTCCCAAAAGGCATGGCAACAACTGGCTCTTTTCCCAATCACTTGCAATTATTGCAAAGGGGTAAAACAGTTTAATTTATTTTTCGCAAGTCCGGAAGAGAGTCAGTTCCAACAGCAGGACAATGAGCACATGAGTCGGCCGTGATAGCGTGAACATAATTATTAAAAAAAAAACAAAAACAAAAAAACTTTTTTTTTTATTTTTTTTTTTATTTTTTTAATTTTTTTATTTTTTCAATAAAAAAAAAATGAGTCGGGGGTGTTTTCAGCGGGTCGGTCGAGTTACAGTAAACTCAGGTATAATTTTATTTGGCCTTATTAAAAGCAAGATTGTTTAACGGAATTCAATCGCGGTACAAAAAGAGTAAATCCGCTTTGTGCGTTTGAACTCGCAGCCCAAACTAAAATTACACTCACAGTAATAATAGTGTGCGTGAGCGTAAAGTAGTCGACAACGCTCCCATCTGAGCTAAGCGGGCTATACATATTGGGCAATACATACTATGGTGAAAACCTAATGCACTAATGGAAGTCACGTGATCGCAGAAAAGGTAAATATTGTGGGTCCCAATTTATTTACATATAATAATTAAAACTTCTTTTTTTTCAAACTCACGAATGTATTCCTACATACTTCTTTGTGTCTATCCTCATGTTTTCATGTATACATTTCGCTGAATAAAAGTCAGACAGTTATTTGGTTATGCTCAATATCTGCTTACTTACGGACAGTGTCCCTTTAACAAGTCAGCAATCTCCAGTCAATGTGTAAAATGTTGATAACAAAGCAAGGTTAAGATACCGACAGATAATGATTACACTTGTAAAACATTTATCTTTTAACCAAAGCTGACACCCCACACACAGACCCTTCACCCTCACAAAACAGGGTCAGGCCCCAACCACACCCACAGCAATCCTGCATCCACCAGTCAAAGAAATTAGGGGTTTTGTTCACTAGCCCGATTTATTATATAATCATTTGGACTATTACAATTTTCATAAGCCCAACTATATAAGATGTCTAGATTTTTACTGGCCTGAATTAATATGTACTAGTTTTTCACCTTCGGGTTAGTGCTAATTTCAACCGCTGATCCCCATAAAGCCTGAAAGCTGATTCACATCTGGTGGATTGGAACTTTAAAGAAATTAAGGGACACACGGTACTGAGGCAACTGATGGGCACTTATTGAGCTCGATATACTTTTTTTTTCCATGCCTCATTCTGTAAATATCTTTATTTATATGTTTTTACCAAACTCTGGTAAACAACGGTCGTACAAGATCTGGTGTTCTGCTTTTTTTTCTCGATTTTCGCTAGGAAAAAAGGAAACAGTTGTTTAGGATAACGCGCCAATGAATACAGTATTTCATTGTTCATTTGCATCAGTTTTTGGCCACGATATGACCTATTTGTGTTGGCGTGCCGTGTAGTGTGTTAAAATACACGTTTAATGCTCTTTTGAAATTTTTCGTATTGGCGAGCATCAATATGCAGTTACATAGAACGTCAGAATAATAAAAAACAAGAGCTGTCGGAGAACAGCGCAGCTCGACTATTCAATTTTTCAGAGAATAATAAATTATATAGGTAGTATATACCATCAGAAAACAAGGCTACAAAATGTGGGGTGGGGTTGGGGGCATAAAATATAAAAAAAAAAAAAAAATCAAGTTTTGAGTTGGGGTGGGGGGTGGGGGTTTGGGAGAGGTGGTGGTGTGGGGAGTGGGTGTGGTGAGGGCAATATATATGTGTAAGAATCTATGTAAGAATTGACCAAAACCAACAAAATATGTAAAAATAAATAATTAAAAATCCGAGTTTTGAGAAGGGATGGGGGAGAGGCGGGGGGTAGGGAGGGCAACATATATGCGTAAAAAGCTATGTAAGAATTGACCAAAACAACACAGAAATATGGTAAAACAAAATAGAAAATAAAGAAAAATATTTCGAGTGGGGGCGGGGAGGGGGGGGGGGGGGGGGGGAGGGTAACAAAATTGTGTGTATGTATGTTTCAAATGGAGGAAGGGTGGGGGTAGTGGGGGGTGGGGGTGGGGTGGAGAGGCAGGGAGTGGGTTGGAGGGGGCAACATATATGTATAAGAAGATATGTGTAAGAATTTACCAAAACAACACAGATATATGTAAACAAGAGGTCAATGACCTTGAAGCTCTACTGATTGATTTTGATTTCAGGAAGTAGTCGCTACAGACTTGTTTTTTGAAAATTTATTTTTAGCCGTGGCGGCCATCTTGAATTTCCGGCCGACCTGAAATTTTGCGTATGTGTGAGGGGGGGCGGCGGAGGTGGAAGAGGCACTGGATGGGGGGAGGGAGCAACATATATGTGTAAGAAGCTATGTGTAAGATTCAACTTTCGAGTGTGTGGTGGGGGGGTGGGGGTGGCGGAGGTGGGCAACATATATGTGTAATAATCGACCAAAACAACACAGAACAAGAAATGTCACAGTAAGTGACAAATGCCCCCGAAGTGACCTGTAAGTGTGACCTTGACCTTGGAGCAATATGAAACCAACAGATATATTTTAAAAAAATCAAACAAACAATAAAAAAAAAAATAACAAGAGGCCCAAGAGGGCCTGTGGACCCAAGAGGGCCTGTGGACGCTCTACTGGCTAACATGGCTCTTATAACATCAATGAAGTGAGTGACTGCCATTTACGTCTTTTTGAAAGTTTCGGGCAAAAAACAGCTTTTTAACTAAATCAAGGGCCATAACTAAAGAATCTGGTAAAGTTTGGTAAAGATCAGATCAAAAATGAAGGCCCAACCGTATTAACGAGGCAACATATAGCATGTTTAACTAAATCAAGAACAACTCTGTTACTGGTCCGACTGGTCGAACATAGAGCTAAAAAAAAACAATTTAAAAAAAAAATCAAAAAAAGAAGATATTTTAAAAAAAAATTTAAAAAAAATCAAAAAAAAAAAATATTCAAAAAAAATATTCAAAAAAAAAAAAAAGAGGTCAATGACCTTGAAGCTCTACTGATTGATTTTGATTCAGGAAGTAGTCGCTACAAACTGGTTTTTTGAAAATCTATTTTTAGCCGTGGTGGCCATCTTGAATATCAGGCGGACCTGAAATTTTGCTAGGATCAATTAGACATCAAGAGCAACATTCCTGTAAAGTTTCATGAAAATCCGTCAAGTAGTTTCAGAGGAGTAGTCGCTACAAGTTTTCATTATATAACTCTATGTAAACAAAGATGGCCACTGACAGCCATGTTTAACATGGAATCAAAATAATGTTCGACTCGGATAACCATCATGTCATGCTGATCATTTTAGAAAAAGTCCCATATCAATATCTCTTATAGTTTTCAAGAAGTGGTCGCTACAAACTTATTTTTTAAAAATCTATTTTTAGCCATGGCGGCCATCTTGAATTTCCGGCCGACCTGACATTTTGCTAAGATCAATTAGACATCAAGAGCAACATTCGTGTGAAGTTTCATGAAAATCAGTCAAGTAGTTTCAGAGGAGTAGTCGCTACAAGTTATCATTATATAACTCTATGTAAACAAACATGGCCACTGGCAGCCATGTTTAACGTCGAATCAAATAATGTTCGACTTGAATAACCATCATGTCATGGTGATCATTTTAGAAAAAGTCCCATATCAATATCACTTAAAGTTTTCAAGAAGTAGTCGCTACAAACTTGTATTTTGAAAATCTATTTTTAGCCATGGCGGCCATCTTGAAGTTACGGCCGACCTGAAATTTTGCAAGGATCAATTAGACATCAAGAGCAACATTCGTGTGAAGTTTCATGAAAATCCGTCAAGTATTTCAGAGGAGTAGTCGCTACAAGATGGCCACTGGCAGCCATGTTTAACGTCGAATCAAAACGATTTTCGAAAAGGACCAACATCATGTCATGCTGATCATTTTAGAAAAAGTCCCATATCAATATCTCTTATAGTTTTCAAGAAGTAGTCGCTACAAACTTATTTTTTAAAAATCTATTTTTAGTAGTGGTGGCCATCTTGAATTTCCGGCCAACCTGAAATTTTGCTAAGATCAATAAGACATCAAGAGCAACATTCCTGTGAAGTTTCATGAAAATCCGTCAAGTAGTTTCAGAGGAGTAGTCGCTAAAAGTTTTCATTATATAACTCTATGTAAACAAAGATGGCCACTGACAGCCATGTTTAACATGGAATCAAAATAATGTTTGACTCGGATAACCATCATGTCATGCTGATCATTTTAGAAAAAGTCCCATATCAATATCTCTTATAGTTTTCAAGAAGTAGTCGCTACAAACTTATTTTTTAAAAATCTATTTTTAGCCATGGCGGCCATCTTGAATTTCCGGCCGACCTGAAATTTTGCTTAGATCAATAAGACATCAAGAGCAACATTCCTGTGAAGTTTCATGAAAATCCGTCAAGTAGTTTCAGAGGAGTAGTCGCTAAAAGTTTTCATTATATAACTCTATGTAAACAAAGATGGCCGCTGGAAGCCATGTTTAACGTCAAATCAAAATGATTTTCGACAAGGACCAACATCATGTCATGCTGATCATTTTAGAAAAAGTCCCATAGCAATATCCCTTAGAGTTTTCAAGAAGTAGTCGCTACAAACTTGTTTTTTAAAAACCTATTTTTAGATTTGGCGGCCATCTTGGATTTCATATCTACATGAATTTTTGCTAGGATCAACTAGACTTCATGGGCAACATTTCTGTAAAGTTTCATGAAAATCCATTCAGTAGTTTCAGAGGAGTAGTCGCTACAAAAAAAAGTTTACGGACAGACGGACGGACGCCGGACGCCGGACGCCGCACCACGGCATAAGCTCTGCTGATCTCTGATCAGTAGAGCTAAAAAATAAAAAAACTAACAAAAAAACAATCAAAAATCAAAACAAAAATTCAAAACAAAAAATTAAACAAAAAATAATGAAAAAAAAAAAATCCCTATACATGTCTATGTAAAACATGTGACCCTTGGGGCGGGGTCAAATATAACCCGAGGGTTACCATTTGAACAAACTTGGTAAAGGACCATAAACTTATAGCAAATGCAAAATATTAAACCTCTGGCTCTTGCAGTTCCAGAGAAGAAGATTTTTTTCAGTTTTTCCCTATACAAGCATTTATGTAAAACTGTGACCCCCGGGGCGGGGCCAGATGTGACTCCAGGGTCCCCATTTGAACAAAATTGGTAAAGGACCATAAGCTTATAGCAACAGCAAAATATTAAACCTTTGGCTCTTGCAGTTTCAGAGAAGAAGATTTTTTAAGTTTTTCCCTATACATGTCTGAGTAAAACATGTGACCCTTGGGGTGGGGCCAAATGTGACACCAGGGTCACCATTTGAACAAACTTGGTAAAGGACCATAAGCTTTTAGCAAATGCAAAATATTAAACCTCTGGCTCTTTCAGTTCCAGAGAAGAATTTTTTTCTCCAGTTTTTCCCTATACAAGCATTTATGTAAAACTGTGAATCCCCGGAGCGGGGCCAGACGTGACCCCAGGGTCCCCATTTGAACAAAATAGGTGAAGGACCATAAGCTTATAGCAACAGCAAAATATTAAACCTCTGGCTCTTGCAGTTTCAGAAAAGAATTTTTTTTAAGTTTTTCCCTATACATGTCTATGTAAAACATGTGACCCTTGGGGCGGGACCAAATGTGACCCCAGGGTCACTATTTGAACAAACTTGGTAAAGGACCATAAGCTTATAATAAATGTAACATATCAAACCTCTGACTCTTGTAGTTGGCAAGAAGAAGATTTTTTAAAAAAAAATCCTATATAAGTCTATGTAAAACTGTGACCCTCGGGGCGGGGACAAATTTGACCCCCGGGTCACCATTTGAACAAACTTAGTAGAGGACCATAAGCTGATGCTACATGTATTACATGAGAGCTCTGTGCCATGTGGTTCCAGAGAAGAAGATTTTTTTCAGTTTTTCACTATACAAGCATTTATGTAAAACTGTGACCCCCGGGGTGGGGCCAAATGTGACCCCTGGGTCACCATTTGAACAAACTTGATAGAGGACCACAAGCTTATAGCAATTGCAAAATATTAAACCTCTTGCTCTTGCAGTTTCAGAGAAGAAGATTTTTTAAGTTTTTCCCTATACATTATGTAAAACATGTGACCCTTGGGGCGGGGCCAAAAGTGACCCGAGTACCATTTGAACAAACTTGGTAAAGGACCATAAGCTTATAGTAAATGCAAAATATCAAACCTCTGGCTCTTGTAGTTTCCGAGAAGAAGATTTTTAAAAAAAAAATCCTATATAAGTCTATGTAAAACTGTGACCCCGGGGCGGGGACAAATTTGACCCCAGGGTCACCATTTGAACAAACTTAGTAGAGGACCATAAGCTGATGCTACATGTAATACATGAGAGCTCTGTGCCTTGTGGTTTCAGAGAAGAAGATTTTTTGAAGTTTTTTCCTATATGTCTATATGAAAAACATGCAAAACCTCAATATACAAATTTTGGAACCCCGGGGCACGGCCATTTTTGACCCCGGGGACTTTATTTGAATAAACTTGATAGTCTAGGCGTTGGCGATCATTTTAAAAGAAAAACTGTTGAAATCTGTCCAGCGGTTCTGGAGAAGAAGATTTTTTAAGGTTTCGACCATATATGGTAATGGCAGCCATCTTGGATGTAGCGTTGACCTAATTTTAACAAATCTAAAAAACATTCATCTAAGGATCATCCACCTGAAGTTTGGTCAAAATTAGCCAAGCGGTTTCTGAGGAGAAGTCGTTTGAAGAAAAGTTAACGGACGACAGACAGACGACAGAAAGACAGAAGACGGACAACACAGCATCCCATAAGCTCTGCTGGCCCTTGGCCAGTAGAGCTAAAAATAAATAAATAAATAAAATAAAAAAAATAAAAAAATAAAAAAAACAAAAAAAAATATATATATATATATTTAAAAAATAAAATAAAAAAAAATAAAAATTAAAAAAAAAATCATTTTTTTTTCACGACACGACGTCCTGTTCTGGTGAGCAATTGTGCGAAAATCCGTTGATTATTGTCCAAGTTATGAAGCGGAAACGATTGTAAAGACGAACGGATTTTAAACTTTGATCGCTAAGTTTGACCTTGACTTTGGAGCCACGGACCTGGATTTTGTGCGCGACACGTCGTCTTGATGTGGTGAGCAATTGTGCGAAGTTATTTGAAAATCCGTTGATTATTGTCCGAGTTATGAAGCGGAAACGATTGTAAAGACGAACGGATTTTGAACTTTGATCTCTAAGTGTGACCTTGACCTTGGAGCCACTGACCTGGATTTTGTGCGCGACATGTCGTCTTGTTGTGGTGAGCAATTGTGCTTAGTTATTTGAAAATCCATCCATTATTGTCAGAGTTATGAAGCGGACACGAGTGTACAGACGAACGGACAAACAGTGCGATTACTATATGCCACCCTTCAGGTGCATAAAAAAAAAAAAGTTGGAGGGGGCGGGGGGGGGGGGGGGGGGGGGGGGGGGGGGGCGTGGGAGTGGGGGCTGGGGGGGGAGGAGGGAGCCCATACCAATATGAGTAAAGTAAGATGCATAATGCTATAAGAAATCCCAAACCAAATTTATAGATATATGCTTACATGCAAACCTAGATCTGCCTTTATTGCACATTGTATGGCCCATCACAATTTGGGTTCCATGGGAGCCCAGAATTTGCAGAAGACAAAATTACTTACCCAACCCTTTACAACAACCAATTCCAAAATTTAGTTGAGCTAGGACTAGAAATTGTAAGAGATATAGACCTATAAACACAGCTTACACGCAAAATTTGATGTGAAACAGACACATTTTAAGAGCTATCAGAATTTGGGTTCCATGGGAGCCCAGGGGTTACAGGAACCAAAATTACTTTAGCAGCCCTTAAGATAATGCTATAAGGAAGCTAATGGCCAAATCTGATTGTGCTAGGGTAAGAATTGTAAGAGATATAGACTTGTAAACACAGCTTACACGCAAAATTTGATGTGAAATGGGATTCCATGGGAGCCCATAGGTTACAGGAACCAAAATTGCTTAGGCAGCCCTTAAGATAATGCTATAAGGAAGGCCATGGCCAAATTCGGTTGTGCTAGGATAAGAAATGTAAGAGATATAGACTTGTAAACACAGCTTACACGCAAACCTTGATGTGGGACGCCGACACCGGGGTGATTACATTTATAAGCTCTCTTATTCTTCAAATAGTCGAGCTAAAAACTGCATAGGAGCCAATTTATTAGGCTAGCGTGCCGTTCATTATTACTTAAACCAACCTTCATGTCAAATTTGGTGAACATCCTTATCTAAATTATTTATTTTGACATATTCAAGGGCCATAACTCTGTCATACATTGATTATGATAACAGTCCTACTCCTCCATTATGGTTTAAGGCACAAACACATTTTTATCAAGTTTGATTAAAATCACATAAATTCGGTAAAGTTATTGGGTAACCACATTGAAAATCATACCATTCCGTAAAACGATTGTGTAACCACTTTGAAATTGATAAATTTTTAATTACATTGTAAGTGCTTATTTTAAAGCTTAAAGATACTTCAAAAATGTCATGTCACTTTAAAACAAACAAGAGCTGTCGGAGAACAGCACAGCTCGACCATTCCATTTTTCAGAGATTAATAAATTGTATGTTATATGTATAGCATTATTTTTCGAGTATATGCGATTTACACTGCTTCTCCAGGGACATATGCTATACATGTTTTGTACCTTAGCAATTTATCCAACTATGCATGTGCAACAAAAGCTCATTGGGTACACCATTGTATAACTGCCAAATCTACATCGTTCGTACACGTGCAAGACTCATGCTCTATTGTATTTGTACCACAATAACTAACATATGCTGTGTATATCCTCGGGGTATTACACGACGCATAGTGAGTATTTAGGATATTGTGGTAAAAAAGGGGGAAAAAAAGAAAGTTTAGTTTTGGGGGTGGGGTGAGGGGATCTTGGAGCCCATGCCCCAGTATGGGTGAAGAATGAATAAAATGACATATGTAAAAAAAAATAATTTAAGGGCCATCATAATTTGGGTTCCATTGGAGCCCATGGGTTACAGGAACCAAAATTACTGATGCAGCTCTTAAGATAATGTTATAAGGAAGCCCATGGCCAAATTTGGTTGTGCTAGGATAAGAAATGTAAGAGACATAGACTTGTAAACACAGCTTACATGCAAACCTTGATGTGGGACGCCAATGCCGACGCCGGGGCAAGTATATAAGCTCTCTTATTCTTCGAATAGTCAAGCTAAAGAGGAATTGTTACAAATCTCATTATGGCCCATATTTTTTTGTAAATGTCTTAACCCCTGGAGAGTAAATACGATGACATTGTAATCTAATACTAGCATATTGTAATATAGGATTATTACTTCATGATACCAACCAATGATCTTTTCAAGACGATACAACAACCAATGATCTTTTCAAGACGATACAACAACCAATGATCTTTTCAAGACGATACAACAACCAATGATATTTTCAGGATGATACAACAACCAATGATCTTTTCAAGACAATACAACAACCAATGATCTTTTCAAGACGATACAACAACCAATGATCTTTTCAAGATGATATGGTTGTTCTTTTCAAGACGATACAACAAACAATGATCTTTTCAAGACGATACAACAACCAATGATCTTTTCAAGACAATACAATAACCAATGATCTTTTCAAGATGATACAACAACCAATGATCTTTTCAAGACAATACAATAACCAATGATCTTTTCAAGACGATACAACAACCAATGATCTTTTCAAGACAATACAACAACCAATGATCTTTTCAAGACGATACAACAACCAATGATCTTTTCAAGACGATACAACAACCAATGATTTTTTCAAGATAATACAACACCCAATGATCTTTTCAAGAAGATACAACAACCAATGATCTTTTCAAGACGATACAACAACCAATGGTATTTTCAAGACGATACAACACCCAATGTTCTTTTCAAGACGATACAACACACAATGAGGATTTTCAAGATGATACAACAACCAATGATCTTTTCAAGACAATACAACAATCAATGATCTTTTCAAGACAATACAACAACCAATGATATTTTTCAAGACGATACAACAACCAATGATCTTTTCAAGAGGATACAACAACCAATGACCTTTTCAAGACGGTACAACAATCAATGATCTTTTCAAGACGATACATCAACCAATGATCTTTTCAAGACGATACAACAACCAATGATCTTTTCAAGACGATACAACAACCAATGATCTTTTCAAGATAATACAACACCCAATGATCTTTTCAAGAAGATACAACAACCAATGATCTTTTCAAGACGATACAACAACCAATGGTATTTTCAAGACGATACAACACCCAATGATCTTTTCAAGACAATACAACACCCAATGCGGATTTTCAAGACGATACAACAACCAATGATCTTTTCAAGACGATACAACAATCAACGATCTTTTCAAGACGATACAACTACCAATGATCTTTTCAAGACGATACAACAACCAATGATATTTTCAAGACGATATAACAACCAATGATCTTTTCAAGACGATACAACAACCAATGATCTTTTCAAGATGATACAACACCCAATGATCTTTTCAAGACAATACAACAATCAATGATCTTTTCAAGACAATACAACAACCAATGATCTTTTCAAGACAATACAACAATCAATGATCTTTTCAAGAAAATACAACAACCAATGACATTTCAAGACAATACAACAATCAACGATCTTTTCGAGACGATACAACAATCAACGATCTTTTCAAGACGATACAACACCCAATGATCTTTTCAAGATGATACAACAACCAATGATCTTTTCAAGATGATCTTTTCAAGACGATACAACAATCAATGATCTTTTCAAGACGATACAACAACGAATGATCTTTTCAAGACGATACAACAATCAATGATCTTTCCAAGACCATACAACAATCAATGATCTTTTCAAGACGATACAACAACCAATGATCTTTTCAAGACAATACAACAACCAATGATCATTTCAATCAATGATCTTTTCAAGACAATACAACAATCAATGGTCTTTTCAAGACGATACAACAACCAATGATCTTTTCAAGACAATACAACAACCAATGATCTTTTCAAGACAATACAACAACCAATGATCTTTTCAATACAACAATCAACAATCTTTTCAAGACAATAGAACATTCAATGATCTTTTCAAGACGATACAAGACCCAATGATCTTTTCAAGACGACATAGTCGACCCATTAATGAAGAAGGAAGCCATCTCTTTCATTTTATAAACTGTCTCCATTTAGGGAGCTTAATCTTCCTTCTTATTTTTGTTTCAACCACAAAGTATCAGAAAGCAATTTAGTTAGAAGCATGCTGTTGTTTGTAAAAATAAATAAATAAAAAAATGCATGTATTAATAGACAGCGTGATGTTAAAATGAAATGCATGCAAAGATACAGTATATGGAAGTAGTGGGGTTTCAGCACACCAATGCCATTGCCAAATGAGTGGACATTTACAAACAAGGCCGCCAGTAATGAGGGGACGGGTATAAACAAGGCCAGTAATGAGGGTACAGGTACAAACAAGGCCAGTAATGAGGGGACAGGTATAATCAAGGCCAGTAATGACGGGACAGGTATAAACATTTGTACCTGTCCTGTCATTACTGGCCTTGTTTATACCTGTCCTGTCATTACTGGCCTTGTTTATACCTGTCCCCTCATTACTGGCCTTGTTTATACCTGTCCTGTCATTATTGGCCTTGTTTATACCTGTCCTGTAATGAGGGGACTGGTACAAACAAGGCCAGTCCTGTCATGAGGAGACAGGTACAAACAAGGCCAGTAATGAGCAGACAGGTATAAACAAGGCCAGTAATGAGGGGACATGTATAAACAAGGCCAGTAATGAGAGGACAGGTATAACCAAGGCCAGTAATGAGGGGACAGGTATAACCAAGGCCACTAATGAGGGGACAGGTATAACCAAGGCCACTAATGAGGGTACAGGTATAAACAAGGCCAGCAATGAGGGGACAGGTATAAACAAGGCCAGTAATGAGGGGACAGGTATAAACAAGGCTAGTAATGAGGGGACAGGTATAAACAAGACCAGTAATGAGGGGACAGGTATAAACAAGGCCAGTAATGACGGGACAGGTATAAACAAGGCCAGTAATGAGCAGACAGGTATAAACAAGGCCAGTAATGAGCAGACAGGTATAAACAAGGCCAGTAATGACGGGACAGGTATAAACAAGGCCAGTAATGACGGGACAGGTATAAACAAGGCCAGTAATGAGCAGACAGGTATAAACAAGGCCAGTAATGACGGGACAGGTATAAACAAGGCCAGTAATGATGGGACAGGTATAAACAAGGCCAGTAATGAGTGGACGGGTATAAACAAGGCCAGTAATTAGGGGAGGTTATAAACAAGGCCAGTAATGAGGGGACGGGAATAAACAAGGCCAGTAATGAGGGGATGGGTATAAACAAGGCCAGTAATGAGGGGACGGGTATAAACAAGGCCAGTAATGAGAGGACGGGTAAAAACAAGGCCAGTAATGATGGTATGGGTATAAACAAGGCCAGTAATGATGGGACAGGCATAAACAAGGCCAGAAATGAGGGGACAGGCATAAACAAGGCCAGTAATGAGAGGACAGGCATAAACAAGGCCAGTAATGAGGGGACAGGTATAAACAAGGCCAGTAATGAGGGGACAGGCATAAACAAGGCCAGAAATGAGGGGACAGGCATAAACAAGGCCAGTAATGAGGGGACAGGCATAAACAAGGCCAGTAATGAGGGGACAGGTATAACCAAGGCCACTAATGAGGGGACAGGTATAACCAAGGCCACTAATGAGGGTACAGGTATTTACAAGGCCAGCAATGAGGGGACAGGTATAAACAAGGCCAGTTATGAGGGGACAGGTATAAACAAGGCTAGTAATGAGGGGACAGGTATAAACAAGACCAGTAATGAGGGGACAGGTATAAACAAGACCAGTAATGAGGGGACAGGTATAAACAAGGCCAGTAATGACGGGACAGGTATAAACAAGGCCAGTAATGAGCAGACAGGTATAAACAAGGCCAGTAATGAGCAGACAGGTATAAACAAGGCCAGTAATGACGGGACAGGTATAAACAAGGCCAGTAATGACGTTACAGGTATAAACATTTGTACCTGTCCTGTCATTACTGGCCTTGTGTATACCTGTCCACTCATTACTGGCCTTGTTTATACCTGTTCTGTCATTATTGGCCTTGTTTATACCTGTCCTGTAATGAGGAGACAGGTACAAACAAGGCCAGTAATGAGCAGACAGGTATAAACAAGGCGAGTAATGAGGGGACATGTATAAACAAGGCCAGTAATGAGAGGACAGGTATAACCAAGGCCAGTAATGAGGGGACAGGTATAACCAAGGCCACAAATGAGGGGACAGGTATAACCAAGGCCACTAATGAGGGTACAGGTATAAACAAGGCCAGCAATGAGGGGACAGGTATAAACAAGGCCAGTAATGAGGGGACAGGTATAAACAAGGCTAGTAATGAGGGGACAGGTATAAACAAGACCAGTAATGAGGGGACAGGTATAAACAAGGCCAGTAATGACGGGACATGTATAAACAAGGCCAGTAATGAGCAGACAGGTATAAGCAAGGCCAGTAATGAGCAGACAGGTATAAACAAGGCCAGTAATGACGGGACAGGTATAAACAAGGCCAGTAATGACGGGACAGGTATAAACAAGGCCAGTAATGAGCAGACAGGTATAAACAAGGCCAGTAATGACGGGACAGGTATAAACAAGGCCAGTAATGATGGGACAGGTATAAGCAAGGCCAGTAATGAGTGGACGGGTATAAACAAGGCCAGTAATTAGGGGACGGTTATAAACAAGGCCAGTAATGAGGGGACGGGAATAAACAAGGCCAGTAATGAGGGGATGGGTATAAACAAGGCCAGTAATGAGGGGACCGGGTATAAACAAGGCCAGTAATGAGAGGACGGGTATAAACAAGGCCAGTAATGATGGTATGGGTATAAACAAGGCCAGTAATGATGGGACAGGCATAAACAAGGCCAGAAATGAGGGGACAGGCATAAACAAGGCAGTAATGAGAGGACAGGCATAAACAAGGCCAGTAATGAGGGGACAGGTATAAACAATTGCCAGTAATGAGGGGACAGGCATAAACAAGGCCAGAAATGAGGGGACAGGTATAAACAAGGCCAGTAATGAAGGGACAGGCATAAACAAGGCCAGTAATGAGGGGACAGGTATAAACAAGGCCAGTATCGAGAGGACAGGTATAAACAAGGACAGTAATGAGGGGACAGGTATAAACAAGGCCAGTATTGAGAGGACAGGTATAAACAAGGCCAGTAATGAGGGGACAGGTTCAAACAAGGCCAGTTATGAGGGGACAGGTATAAACAAGGCCAGTAATGAGCAGACAGGTATAAACAAGGCAGTTATGATGCGACAGGTATAAACAAGGCCAGTTATGACGGGACAGGTATTAAACAAGGCCAGTAATGAGTGGACGGGTAAAAACAAGGCCAGTAATGAGGGGACGGGTAATAAACAAGGCCAGTAATGAGGGGACGGGTATAAACAAGGCCAGTAATGAGGGGACGGGTATAAACAAGGCAGTAATGAGGGGACAGGTATAAACAAGGCCAGTAATGAGAGGATGGGTGTAAACAAGGCCAGTAATGACGGGACGCCACGGGTATAAACAAGGCCAGTAATGACGGGACAGGCATAAACAAGGCCAGAAATGAGGGGACAGGCATAAACAAGGACCAGTAATGAGAGGACAGGCAATCAACAAGACAATACAACAACCAATGATCATTTCAATCAATGATCTTTTCAAGACAATACAACAATCAATGGTCTTTCAAGACGATACAACAACCAATGATCCTTTCAAGACAATACAACAACCAATGATCTTTCAAGACAATACAACAACCAATGATCTTTTCAATACAACAATCAACAATCTTTTCAAGGACAATACAACATTCAATGATCTTTTCAAGACGATACAAGACCCAATGATCTTTTCAAGACGACATAGTCGACCCATTAATGAAGAAGGAAGCCCATCTCTTTCATTTTATAAACTGTCCTCCATTTAGGGAGCTTAATCTTCCTTCTTATTTTTGTTTCAACCACAAAGTATCAGAAAGCAATTTAGTTAGAAGCATGCTGTTGTTTGTAAAAATAAATAAATAAAAAAATGCATGTATTAATAGACAAGCGTGATGTTAAAATGAAATGCATGCAAAGATACAGTATATGGAAGTAGTGGGTTTCAGCACACCTATGCCATTGCCAAATGAGTGGACATTTACAAACAAGGCCGCCAGTAATGAGGGGACGGGTATAACAAGGCCAGTAATGAGGGTACAGGTACAAACAAGGCCAGTAATGAGGGGACAGGTATAATCAAGGCCAGTAATGACGGGACAGGTATAAACATTTGTACCTGTCCTGTCATTACTGGCCTTGTTTATACCTGTCCTGTCATTACTGGCCTTGTTTATACCTGTCCCCCTCATTACTGGCCTTGTTATACCTGTCCTGTCATTATTGGCCTTGTTTATACCTGTCCTGTAATGAGGGGACTGGTACAAAACAAGGCCAGTCCTGTCATGAGGAGACAGGTACAAACAAGGCCAGTAATGAGCAGACAGGTATAAACAAGGCCAGTAATGAGGGGACATGTATAAACAAGGCCAGTAATGAGAGGACAGTATAACCAAGGCCAGTAATGAGGGGACAGGTATAACCAAGGCCACTTATGGGGACAGGTATAACCAAGGCCACTAATGAGGGTACAGTATAACAAGGCCAGCAATGAGGGGACAGGTATAAACAAGGCCAGTAATGAGGGGACAGGTATAAACAAGGCTAGTAATGAGGGGACAGGTATAAACAAGACCAGTAATGAGGGGACAGGTATAAACAAGGCCAGTAATGACGGACAGGTATAAACAAGGCCAGTAATGAGCAGACAGGTATAAACAAGGCCAGTAATGAGCAGACAGGTATAAACAAGGCCAGTAATGACGGGACAGGTATAAACATTTGTACCTGTCCTGTCATTACTGGCCTTGTTTATACCTGTCCTGTCATAACTGGCCTTGTTTATACCTGTCCCCTCATTACTGTCCTTGTTTAACCTGTCTGTCATTACTGGCCTTGTTATACTGTCCCCTCATTACTGGCCTTGTTTCTATACCTGTTCTGTCATTATTGGCCTTGTTTATACCTGTCCCTGTAATGAGGAGACAGGTACAAACAAGGCCAGTAATGAGCAGACAGGTATAAAACAAGGC
The DNA here is from genome assembly GCA_037043455.1 of Cyrtodaria siliqua. Lineage (NCBI taxonomy): Eukaryota > Metazoa > Mollusca > Bivalvia > Adapedonta > Hiatellidae > Cyrtodaria > Cyrtodaria siliqua. The sequence continues at coordinate 33,351 of JAWPHD010007375.1, forward strand.
CAGTAATGAGGGGACATGTATAACAAGGCCAGTAATGAGAGGACAGGTATAACCAAGGCCAGTAATGAGGGGACAGGTATAACCAAGGCCACTAATGAGGGTACAGGTATTACCAAGGCCACTAATGAGGGTACAGGTATAAACAAGGCCAGCAATGAGGGGACAGGTATAAACAAGGCCAGTAATGAGGGGACAGGTATAAACAAGGCTAGTAATGAGGGGACAGGTATAAACAAGACCAGTAGTGAGGGGACAGGTATAAAACAAGGCCAGTAATGGCGGGACAGGTATAAACAAGGCCAGTAATGAGCAGACAGGTATAAACAAGGCCAGTAATGAGCAGACAGGTATAAACAAGGCCAGTAATGACGGGACAGGTATAAACAAGGCCAGTAATGACGGGACAGGTATTAACAAGGCCAGTAATGAGCAGACAGGTATAAACAAGGCCAGTAATGACGGGACAGGTATAAACAAGGCCAGTAATGATGGGACAGGTATAAACAAGGCCAGTAATGAGTGGACGGGTATAAACAAGGCCAGTAATTAGGGGACGGTTATAAACAAGGCCAGTAATGAGGGGACGGGAATAAACAAGGCCAGTAATGAGGGGATGGGTATAAACAAGGCCAATAATGAGGGGACGGGTATAAACAAGGCCAGTAATGAGAGGACGGGTATAAACAAGGCCAGTAATGATGGTATGGGTATAAACAAAGCCAGTAATGATGGGACAGGCATAAACAAGGCAAGAAATGAAGGGACAGGCATAAACAAGGCCAGTAATGAGAGGACAGGCATAAACAAGGCCAGTAATGAGAGGACAGGCATAAACAAGGCCAGTAATGGGGGGACAGGTATAAACAAGGCCAGTAATGAGGGGACAGGCATAAACAAGGCCAGAAATGAGGGGACAGGTATAAACAAGGCCAGTAATGAGGGGACAGGCATAAACAAGGCCAGTAATGAGGGGACAGGTATAAACAAGGCCAGTATCGAGAGGACAGGTATAAACAAGGACAGTAATGAGGGGACAGGTATAAACAAGGCCAGTATTGAGAGGACAGGTATAAACAAGGCCAGTAATGAGGGGACAGGTACAAACAAGGCCAGTAATGAAGGGACAGGTATAAACAAGGCCAGTAATGAGCAGACAGGTATAAACAAGGCCAGTTATGATGCGACAGGTATAAACAAGGCCAGTTATGACGGGACAGGTATAAACAAGGCCAGTAATGAGTGGACGGGTATAAACAAGGCCAGTAATGAGGGGACGGGTATAAACAAGGCCAGTAATGAGGGGACGGGTATAAACAAGGCCAGTAATGAGGGGACGGGTATAAACAAGGCCAGTAATGAGGGGACAGGTATAAACAAGGCCAGTAATGAGAGGATGGGTGTAAACAAGGCCAGTAATGACGGGACGCCACGGGTATAAACAAGGCCAGTAATGACAGGACAGGCATAAACAAGGCCAGAAATGAGGGGACAGGCATAAACAAGACCAGTAATGAGAGGACAGGCATCAACAAGGCCCGTAATGAGGGGACAGGTATAAACAAGGCCAGTAATGAGGGGACGGGTATAAACAAGGCCAGTAATGAGGGGACGGGTATAAACAAGGCCAGTAATGAGGGGACAGGTATAAACAAGGCCAGTAATGAGAGGATGGGTGTAAACAAGGCCAGTAATGACGGGACGCCACGGGTATAAACAAGGCCAGTAATGACAGGACAGGCATAAACAAGGCCAGAAATGAGGGGACAGGCATAAACAAGACCAGTAATGAGAGGACAGGCATCAACAAGGCCCGTAATGAGGGGACAGGTATAAACAAGGCCAGTAATGAGGGGACAGGTATAAACAAGGCCAGTATTGAGGGGACAGGTACAAACAAGGCCAGTAATGAGGGGACAGGTATAAACAAGGCCAGTATTGAGACGACATGAATAAACAAGGCCAGTAATGAGGGGACAGGTATAAACAAGGCCAGTAATGAGGGGACAGGTATAAACAAGGCCAGTATTGAGGGGACAGGTACAAACAAGGCAAGTAATGACGGGACAGGTATAAACAAGGCCAGTAATGAGGGGACAGGTATAAACAAGGCCAGTAATGAGAGGACAGGTATAAACAAGGCCAGTAATGAGGGGATAGGTATAAACAAGGCCAGTAACGAGTGGACAGGTATAAACAAGGCCAGTAATGACGGGACAGGTATAAACTAAAAAGGTGTTCCACGGAACAATTGTGTCGCCTGCCATGTGCTTATTTCACCAAGTACAATCTAACTATAAAGTTTGAAGACACAGGGTGCAATCCTTCATGTGAGGCGTTTTTTTTTTTAAAGTGGTAAAATTCATGAAAAGTGGCTTAAACCTGCATTGGATAATTGATAAGGAAGAACTGTAAAAAGTTTCATGACCATAGGTCAATACTTTGCCAAGTTATGAGATAGGTTAGGTTGCAGGTTAAATGTGAATGACCACCCTTTTTGGTAGTATTATCAATTAAAAAATTTAACTCTTAAACATCATATGAAAATTTAACTCTTAAACATCATATGAACATTTCTTGATAGTCTTGATAGAAACATTTATTTAAAACTGCTACTAAGTTGTATGTATAACTAAGTATTATTTGCATGATATAGATACTACTTTTACCACTGTGTGACTGCACGGGGAAATGAGGTAAGTCTGAGTTGTATAGCTGCACAACTATTGCCACATAATTGATAAATACATTTACCTGTGAATTAATTTACCCGTTCAAAGTTTTCTACGTCATCAAATAAAATCTTATTCTCGCTTTTTACAGATATTGCAATGTGTGAATTGTAAATATCTATTGTTGTGTATTGATTTCGACTGAAATAAACATACACATTCATGAAACAAAACTTGGCCGGAGAACTTTAAAGTTTTATGGAAAGAGGGCATAACTCTGCCAAAATAACAGTCAGAGTTATTAGACATGTGAAACAACATTCCTTCAGTTAAGATGAATACGTTTGTGAAGTTTCATAAACATAGGTCAAATACTTTCCAACTTATGGCCAGTTATGAGCTTGGTTAGGTTGCAGGTTAAAGTTTTATGAAAAGGGGCACAATTCTGCTGAAATGAAAGCCAGAGTTATTGGATTTGAGTAATGACATTCCTTCAGTTAAGATGAATAAGTGTGTGAAGTTTCATGAACATTGGTCAAATACTTTTCAAGTTATGGCCAGTTAAGAGCTTGGTTAGGTTGCAGGTCAAGTTTTATGAAAAGGAGCATAACTCTGCTGAAATTAACATGATTAAAGTCAGAGTTCTTGGTCATGGGTAACACTATTCTGTGTGGTAAGATGAAATTGAATATGTGTGTGAAGTTTCATGAACACAGGTCAAATACTTCTTAAGTTATGGCCAGTTATGAGCTTAGTTATGTTGCAGGTTAAAGTTTAATGAAAGGGGACATAACTCTGTCAAAATAAAAGTCAGAGTTATTCAAGGGTAACAATATTCTGTGTGGTAAGATGAATATATGTGTGAAGTTTCATGAACATAGGTCAAATACTTTTTAAGTTATGGCTAGTTATGAGCCTGGTAAGGTTGCAGGTTAAAGTTTTATAAAATGGGGCATAACTCTGTCAAAATGGAAGTCGGAGTTATTGAAAGAGTGCAACAGCATTCCTTAGGCTAAGATGAAGATGTGTGTGAAGTTTTATGAAAATGTCAAATACTTTTCAAGTTATGGCCAAGGTTAGGTTGCAGGTTAAAGTGTGACAGACAATGGACGACTGACAAAGTGATCCCTAAGTGTTTGCCATGCTAAGCAGGAGACACAAAAAGGGGTCCTAGGCTAGCGCTAGGATTTTAAATCTTTTAGCCACTTTGGCTAAAGACCTAAAATTGTTTAATCAAGAAAATGAATGGTCTTAAGTGGTTATTTTATCCATGGATAATGATTCTACACCCAATATTCTGGCGCAAATCCAGGATGGAAGTAACAAATGAAATGCAGACAAACCATACGCATAACCAAAATCATATACAATCGTAACTAATCGGTAATTTCCATAACACACCGATAAAAGAATCCAGATGAACATTCAGTTATTTCCGTGATATGACGTTTTTACCCTTTATTTCACGTGTGTGATAAAGCTTTATTGCCCGGCAACGGAATCCTGAATGGTACGACTAGTTTTGTCTACTGAATGAATTAGTGCTGAATTAATATTTCAAGATTTATAGCTGAAAATGTACTGAAAATGACAGTAAAACACCTTCAACCAAACAACCACATATTTCAAGATTGTGAGAGTATTGAAAGAAAGTACTTGTAATATAATTTACTTTCTCTTTTAACATGGGGAATATGAACCAGTTTGAACCAGTTCAATCCAACAATTGTTCAGATTCCCATAATCTATCATTGAATACACATTGTACATGTATTAAACTAATAACCTATAGTTTCAACCATTCATGAATGAATGAAAAGATATCTATTAATTAATCTACTACAAATAATTGGTAGTTAAACTACTCATTCGAATCTAGTCCATATCCCATACTTCACAAAATAAATTGAACAACCCAAAAATCGTTCAGTTTGTTATCATAGCAACTGGTTAATTTGAAATCTCAATGCATTTAAATGTTTTATGAATTATGTAAAAAATAAATTTAATTATGAACAAATGTAAACAAACAATTTAACTTAGAATCCCGAAATTTGTCTCAAAATCAATAAACCTTTCTGTTTATTGTTTCACTAAGTGGTGAATAATGCGTGACTGTGTGCCATGTGACAAATAGATGACTCAGCCAAATTATATAGTTTATAGCTAGGCCAAATTATATATGTTGTTCCTACTACGGTACATGTAGCAATTGCTAACACAAATTGTAGGAAATAGTATTTTATTTTCTAAAAATACTTTATTTTTTGTATATTTTTCTTTATTCTCACTCAATACTTTTAAAACCTAAAAGACTAAATTCACTATATGTTTTTTTGAATCAGGTATAGAACAGATATAAAACATAGTATATTTGTTAAAAAAAAACAACAACAAAAACATTTATTTTCTGGCATAAAACGTTTAGGGTCAGCCCTTAAAAATGGGGTCGGTAGGGAAACCAGAACCACACAAAACTTTATTTGGCCTTAATTTAGGTGTACATGGACAAGTATGCAAGGAACACCAAAGGTCAAGGGGCTTGATCAACTTCTGATTATTTTACTATTAGAAATGATGTCATAGATCAGCACTGTTATAGGATTTAAGTGTTTTTTTAATGACATGTCCATCGGCATAGCTACTATTAGGCCATATAGGCTCGGGCCTATACATCAAAAAAATAATAATTAAAAGTCCAAAAATGCAAAAAAAACTGAAGCCGGATGGGGTGGGAGCTAAGGGTCAACATTTGTTTATTATTTTATTTCACAGTGTAGGTAATTCTTACTAAGTGAATTGTGCTCATTGTTATGTTATGATATCGATTTTTGTCATGTGAGATTTGTAGGTGAGTGGGACGTGTCAACTAATTTAAATTCACTGAGTACTTCGATTTTATTGGACACCGTCATCTGTTGTTTATATGTCTGACACGTCAAACATCCATTGACGCAATCAATGTAATTCCATGCTCAATCGGGAACGACTGTACTTACCTATAAAAGTCATATTACTTATGTAGGTCATATTACTTATATAGGTCATATTATTTATATACATGTAGCAATAGTACACATCCTTTTGTCCCATTTAATTATGTTAAGATTTTGAACAGATGGACCTATTGAAATACAACATCACTGCACAACTTACACCTATAATTTGCCATTTAAACAATGCATAGTATGTAGATTTAAACTAATCTATTTCTTATCAAAATGCATTTATGGATTAAAATTTTACTGTGATAATATGGATAACTATGACTATTCTCCCATTTCTAGTCATGTGAGATATCATGATTCATGAGTATCCATGTGAGATAGAGAAATCTCACCCGAGGGGTTAGAATTGCAACCAGGGACGAGGCTCTGCCGAGTGCCTGGTTGCAATTCTGATCCCGAGGGTGAGATTTCCCTATCTCACATGGATCACTCATGATGGATTATTTTTCTCCCATTATGTGTTTATTAGCAGCATAAAATCAATGACTTTGTTGATTTAACGCCAGAATAAGGCGACGTCGACGTAACGTCATGACGTCGTAAGTCACATGTCATGTAAGATAGAGTTATCTCACATGAGGAAAATGCCTATCTCACATGAGCAGAAATGGGAGAATATAAGAATCCATCATGAGTATACATGTGTGATAGAGAAATCTCACCCGAGTGCCTGGTTGCAATTCTGATCCTGAGGGTGAGACTTTCCTATCTCACATGAATCACTCATGACAGATTATTTTTCTCCCATTATGTGTTTATCAATGTCACTTTGCTAATTTAACGCCAGAATAAGGCGACGTCTAAGTAATGTCATGACGTCGTAAGTCACATGTCATGTAAGATAGAGTTATCTTTCATGGGTATCCTGTGAAGATAGGGAATTCCAACACGAGGTATACATGTTTTTATCAGCACCGAGGCTCTGCAGAGGTCCCGATTAATACACTTATACCGAGGGTTGGAATTCCCTATCTGAACAGAATACCCATGATAGATTCTTTTTCTTGCATATCAGAGACATGTTGCTCATTGACGCCGCCAGCTACTAACATTTTGAATGTTTTCCGGCATACCGGATGTTGGCGCACGTGAATTTTATCTCGACCCTAGGGTGAGATGGAAATATCTAGCCCTGGTAAAATGACGGATATCCTTGTCCGGTATGCAAGTAAACTCTATCTCACATGACATGTGACGCTTACATGAAATGTCATGACGTCACATTGGTGACGTCGCATTATTCTAGCATAAAATCAAATACAAGTCTTCAAGTATACATGTACTAAGCGTCCCTGGTTACAATTCTGACCCTCGAGTGAGATTTCCCTACCTCACATGGATACTCATGATGGATTCTTATATTCTTCACTTTAGGTAGATTGTCCATTTACAAAATTCAATACATATCACTTTAAATTGACTGCATATGCCAAGAGTATAAAAACTGTACGTGCCAGGCTAAGTCAAAACATAAAAAAAGTAAAACGCGTATTCATGTGGAATGACGGGATGATTTTTGATATGCGCCGTCCTCAGACGTGCATACGCATTTGACATTTTTAATTTGTTTGGACTTAGCGCAGAGTTTCCCCTGAAATAAACATTCAATTTAAACTGTTACACAGAGTTTTATAAATGTATTACCATGATTACTTACCTAAAGTAAAGAATGATCACTTGTTATCCATTTCATACTAAAATGTATACCAAAAAACATTAGTTTAAATACACGTACATGTTCTCGGGGCGTTACTGTTGTTTTTAAGTAACACGGACAATTTTAAAAGTAGGCGGGTATTTTACAGTGCTTCTTTTTGTTGTATTGAGGGCAGCTAAATGTAGCCAGTCAGCTAACCAAAGAAGAAGGGTAAATCACCCGCCTACCGGCTATAAAGGAAAGCACTGTGTACAATGCAATGAATGGCAAAACATAGGTGTCTTGTGCAGTGACATCCTACAAGAAACGTTTACACATGGCCATGTCATATGCACATATACTGTGAAATATATAAGTTTAGTAATGTAAATATATCTAAATTTACCATAAATGTGATTATACAGTGATATTCATTTGAAGATTAATTATTTATTGATTAGGTGAGCGTTTAGTTGTGGTTTATTTGATATTAGTTTTTGAACAGGTGTGCGGTCTAAAATTCTCCACACATTTTTTTATCGAATGAATGGTGTTTTACGGCACGTTGATCGGTCATATTGTGCGCAGAAACTTTTTTTTTATCGAACACAATGAGACGTCATGCAGTGCATCTATAAACGTCTGTATGTTAAAAAAGCACCCCAGATGTCAAATAGATCTAAATAACACTAGCACTACACCGACCCTGTGTCGCCTTTCTTGCGACGTTAAATATTTAATAATATTTATCATATCTTAGCCACCAAGTAAAAAATATTGGACTCCCTTTATACACACACAGTGAAAAACACACACCCTCCATCACCACTCTCTAAACTGTACCACTACCAATATTTACGAACTGATCTAAATCTACATATTCATAATTTTGATAAAGCATAATTAAAATAAACTGACCAATCAGTGATCAGAAATTTGACAGAGCTCTACATTCTGATAGGTGATCAACTTGGTCTTTATCCTAGATGTTCAACCAAGTTAAAATTAAGGTATTTATAGTGTGATTATCATAAAACCCTGCGTATGTCATGCAAATTAATTCAATACAATATGTATCTTTCAATTAAATCTATAATGATAATAAATCATGTTTTACTCTGCCAAAATGTTTTTATTTTACTATAGAACCTATGAATAAAAATCGAGTAAAAACAAATTGTATTAACTGGAGGGAAATAAGGTAAAATCTCAACATTTTGGCAATGGAAAATTATGAATGCATGTGACACTGACTCAGTTTCAAACTTTCAGCGAGGAGTACTCCTTAGCCGTATTCAAACTTTTAACATTTATACCTCAAATGTCTTATATATCTAATTTCACACAATTTACTCATTTAATTTGAATAGTCCACTTTTCAAATAAATGTTTGTTAATTCTTCCTCATTTAACACTTCCAATTCCTCTGTAAATTGTTTTAAAACTTCAGCTGAATATTTTTATTTGTTTACGCCGGAAGTACATTTCGCCCATCGGTCCTTTCGTACCTGGTCGTTTCGCACGGTTGTTGGTAAAAGCCATACCGTATCGTATGGTTGTGGGTAAAATACGGTGCAGGACCTTTCGGCATATGCGCAAAGGAGAGAGAGAGAGATGGAAAAACATTAGTCCCAATGAAAGACGGCTTTCCTGAAGCCGTCCAATGTCTTAGCACAAAAGCAAACACGAACGTATGGGTTGGAGGTGATTTCAACATGCCCAGGATGGTATGAAGAAAATGTCCCCCACTCCAGACTGTAAACACTCAACCTACTATAGGGATTTCATCAACACACTAAACGACAGCAATTTGCAACAGATGGTTTTACCCACAATTGACAAACACATTCTTGATCTCTTTCTAACAAACAACCCCACACTCATAAACAAAACCACAACCATACCAGGCTGAAGCGACCATGACATCGTCCAAATAGATGTTAATGTAGCTGCCAAACCAAAACCTCCGAAACCCAGACAGATATTCTTATACAAAAGGGTTGACTGGGATGGGATGAACTCCATGATACTGAATATGTTAAAATCCCAAAAATATGATACACTCAACACCGAGGATCTCTGGAATGACTTCGCAAACACACTAGACACAGCATGCCAGAAGTTTGTGCCAACCAAAATGACACAATTAAAGGACAAACTCCGCTGGATCACACGAGAACTAAAACGCCTCTACAGAAAACGAGATAGGCTATATAAAAATCAACGCACATCAAACAGGTTAAAAGACAAGGAACAGTACAAAAACATCAAACACCTAACACACACAAGAACAAAACTTGCATACCAAAACTATCTTGAAGGCATTCTGAATGTAAACCAAGATAGTAACAACACACAAAACACAAACAAACCAAACACTAAAAAAGTGTACACTCTACTAAAAAAACTCAAAACAGGACTCAACAAGTTTAGCTCCTCTAAAAAAGGACAACATCTGCCACCAAGATGACGTAAAGAAGGCGACAATACTGAACGAACAGTTTCAATCAGTATTTAGCCCAAAGTCACCCCTATCACTAAAGTCCTTAAGTAAAATAAAACTACAGAACTTAGGAGACGAGGGTCAACAAACACAAAGGATTGTAAGGCACACAATAAAATTCCTGACATAGAAATATCTACCAAGGAAATAACAAAATTGTTATAGAATTTAAACCCACATAAAGCTGCAGGCCCAGACCAAATGAAACCCATTATTCTGAAAACTCTTTGTAAAGATATTTCTCCTATTCTACACAAATTTTCCAGATATCAGTTAAAACTGGAGAATTACCATCTGTTGTATTATTGAAATAGGCTATACTCTAACCTGTATGAGCATCTTTCTATATCACAATTTGAATACGCATGCGTGAGTGTTTCCGCCTTTTGGTTACGGTTACTGGCACTTGTTAAAATAAAGTCATAGTAACAACATTCTTGTGTTCTATCCGTTTATCTCACTTGAGAAACTCCACTTAAAAACACAACATGATGTCAGAAGTGTTTTAAAAGTACATATTGTTACTTTGGATAATAACTCACACAAAATGGATTTATCAGGAATTACACCACCTAGCATGAATTGGGACGATTCAAATCGCCCAGAGCAGTGGGAAAAGCCACATACAGCTTATCTTTTCCGGCCCTCTTAAAGAGAAATCAGAAGAGGAAAATGTCGCATATCTCCTAATCTGGATTGGAGAAAAGGACGTGACGTTCACGCAACATGGTCGGATATTTCCGAATCAGACGCAAAAAAGCTACACTAAATTCAAGGATCATGCTCAACCCAAACTGAACCCAATATTTGCCAGATACAAATTTAATAATGAGACACAAGGACAAGATTTGATTGACGCTTTTGTCACCAGGCTAAGATTGTGCACAAGGGACTGCAATTTTACAAACAGTGACGAAATGATTCGTGATACAATTGTGTTTGGGACAAACATCCAGAGAGTCAGGAAAAACTGATAAATGAAGGAGACAAGTTGACATCAGATGAATCGATCCAAATCGTTCAAAATTTCGAATATTGTCAACAGCAACTGAAATTAATGTCGATTTCAAAAGGTACTCCAAGTACAGATGTAGATGCTATCGTTAAACGGGAAAATAGCGTGCAGACGCGTGGTGGAAGCAAACCAGAGGAGAATAACTGGCAACAATCCCAAAATTCATCGCATACACATCAGACCCAATATTACAATGGTGCAAGGCCCAAGCAGTTCACAACTGTTGGAGAGCAATATGGTCTTCTGATGGGAGGATACAGGAGGCAATCATCTGTGAACAGGCGAAAAGTGGACTTCACAGAACCTGGGAGGGCGTTTATGTGGCATAAAAATATAACTGGACCCATTACTTTACCCTGGGATACTCCGGAGTCTGCAGTGACTGCTCATCGCCATTCAGAACTACCTGCATATTTCTATTAGTAAGGAAGTCACTCAGCCACCCATTGATATTACCATCTACGCCATATAACCTCATCTTGTGAAGAAGCTTTCAGTGTGGGACGGTGTCGAAGGCCTTAGAGAAATCGAGTATCACCATGTCTAATTTGGGCGACTACATCAAACTTTTCAAGGAGGTCGTGCATTGTTGACACTAGCTGTGTTTCAAAGGAGTAGCCAGGTCTAAAACCGTGGTTTAAGGATGTCAGAATATTGTTTCGTTCAAGATGGTCCAACATGTGATTGCAGATGATGTGTTTCATGATCTAAAAGAGACACACGTTAAAGGAACGGACCGGTAGTTCTCTGGGAGATGTGCATCGCCACTTTTATAGACAGGGGCTATATTTGCATTGAACTGACACTCAAGTTTAGTATGAGGTTGGCAATCTTGTCTAGTCCATGGGCTTAGCTGTATTAATACGAAGGAGGAGCTTCTCGACACCCTTTGTTGTTACACGTAGTGGAGGTATAGCTTTCTTGGCTCTCTTCTTTGTGTCAGGGAGTGGTGAATTGTCACCATCCCGGGTAAAAACTGATTTGAACTGCTCAGCCAGGATCTACGCTTGTTCTTTACTGTCTTTGAGAAGTTGACCCTTCCTCTTAAGAGGAGACACACCAACGTTGTCTTGTCGCCTGAATTTGACCTAGCGCAAATAATTGTTGGTGCTCTTTTCATCAAGATCCTTCTGGATGGTGTTATTTATATGGTCAGTTTCTGCTTTCTTGAAAGCCTTTTTGCAACCACTCTGAAAGGCCTTGAAAGACCCCCACTGCTTGGACCTTTTAGCATGCTTGTACTATCTGGACTTCCGTCGCGTCATCCTCCTCGGGTCCCTGCCAAACCATGGTAAGGACTTTCGTTTCTTGCTCACTTTGGAAAGGATTTTTCTGTTCATGGACTGTTCAATACCTATCTTGAAGGTATTCCAAATGTCTTCTACAGATGAAGAACTTGCAATGCTGGTGATTTCCTCGGAGAGTTGGAGTTGGTCCATGTCTTTGAATATATTGTCCTAGTTTGCCTTTAAGAAGATGAAGAAACTTTAGGGGTTTTGCTGGGATGATTTCAATATCCGTTACCACCATATTTAGCATGGTAACTTATACCTGGTACTGATGAGGAGGTTTTTACAAATGATGGGTTGTTGGTGAATACCAAGTCAAGCATGTTGTTGCCTCTTGTTGCTTGGTTGTGGACCTGCGTAAGGCCATACGCTATGGAAAGATCTATCACTGTTGATGTGTATTGCCTGCCGTACAGACTCTTCAAGTCTGGCGATATCGTTCAATTTTCTGTGTGGCATATAGAAGAAGGCGCTAAGATAGATGTCTCTTTTGTTCCTCGTCTTAATTTTAAACCATACTATTTCACATTCAGTAGTTAGATGTGGGTGGGCATCGGTAATGAGTCCTTCCTTTGTCGCAGTTAACACTCCTCCACCAGTTCCAGATGTTCTGTCATGTCTGTGTAAGGTATAGTTTTCTTGAAAAACTCTGGACTTTATGGCGTTCTTTTCAGGGTCACAGCCTGATTTTATTCCTTTGATCCCGGATTCGGTCCCGCATATTAGGTCTGGTTTGATGCAGTCTAAAGCTGCAACGAACTCCGATCTATTGGTTCAGCAATTGACTGTAAGTATCCTTAGGTTTTTTGACCTGGCATCGATGATCCAGCACTGGAATACGAAGACAGCGCTGACGAGGTACTTTGTTGGTTTGATGTAATGGGTGTGGGCTGCTGGTATGAAGGGGGCAGACGCTATATGACGCGATGGAGTCAAAATACGATCAATCATCGAAAGTGGTGTGAAAATATTTGACGTGTGAAGCAACAATGAGTACCTTCACAATGAGTACCTTCATTGTGGCTTGCTATGCTATTGTTTTTTGTATTATATTTACACGAGCATATTTGTGTTTTACTTATATTGCCTATTGATGCTGCCTTGTTGGTTAGAGATTATATCTTGGCGGGGATTTCTTTATTTACACTGTTCTGTTTTAATGGGATGACAGTAGGGTAAGTGTGAGGTTTGGTGCACACTAGAACCGGTTTAAACCCCCAGTGGCCTTTGTTGCCACTGACCGTTCCAAGGCGGTAGCCCTATTGTCAACCCTTTTGTGTTTGTGATGTCGTTTGCATCACAAACACAAAAGGGCACGACAGGAAATATCATAGACAAACATCAAACGCCATGAAGTCATGAAGTTAGAAATCGTGAAGTTAGAAGTCATGAAGTTGGAAGTCATGAAGTTGGAAGTAATGAAGTTAGAAGACATTAACTCGTGAAGTAATGAAGTAAGGAAGTTCGGAGTCCCTCCAGGGCTTCCATAGTAGTGTGCAGGCTGATTAGGTTTTATAATGCTCGCTACTCAACAATAATGGTTTCCATAACATTTTATATTTAAAATAGCACCGGATGGTTGAATTCAAATTTCAGCAGACGAATTTAACGGCGAAAGGATTAATAGAACGTAAAATATTAAACCGAGCCTACAATCCTCTGCAGATTAATAGAACCTAAAGTATTAAACTGAGCCTACAATCTTCCGCAGATTAATAGAACCTAAAGTATTAAACTGAGCCTTCAATCCTCTGCTGATTAATAGAACCTAAAGTATTAAACTGAGCCTACAATCCTCTGCAGATTAATAGAACCTAAAGTATTAAACTGAGCCTACAATCCTCTGCAGATTAATAGAACCTAAAGTATTAAACTGAGCCTACAATCCTCTCCAGATTAAAATAACCTAAAGTATTAAACTGAGCCTACAATCTTCTGCAGATTAATAGAAGCTAAAGTATTAAACTGAGCCTACAATCCTCTGCAGATTAATAGAACCTAAAGTATTAAACTGAGCCTACAATCCTCTGCAGATTAATCGAACCTAAAGTATTAAACTGAGCCTACAATCCTCTCCAGATTAAAATAACCTAAAGTATTAAACTGAGCCTACAATCTTCTGCAGATTAATAGAAGCTAAAGTATTAAACTGAGCCTACAATCCTCTGCAGATTAATAGAACCTAAAGTATTAAACTGAGCCTACAATCCTCTCCAGATTAAAATAACCTAAAGTATTAAACTGAGCCTACAATCTTCTGCAGATTAATAGAAGCTAAAGTATTAAACTGAGCCTACAATCCTCTGCAGATTAATAGAACCTAAAGTATTAAACTGAGCCTACAATCCTCTGCAGATTAATAGAACCTAAAGTATTAAACTGAGCCTACAATCCTCTGCAGATTAATAGAACCTAAAGTATTAAACTGAGCCTACAATCCTCTGCATATGTTAGACGAACTGGTTTAAAGGCAGTCATGAAGTATTTATCAAGCATTAACATTACACCTCGAATTATTAATCCAATGTCTTGTTTAATAACTTTAAACCTGCCTGCATATATCTCGAGAGTTTTCAAGTTATCTTCGTTATTCTACCATGGCTTCACTATCGTTGCAATATAATCAACAATTAGTAATTAGCAAAAACAATTTTCAAATAATTATTAATATACGAGAGGTGTTCAACTTATATTTGAACACTTTTATTGTGTAACTGAATCAACTATCCTGAAATTCTCGCCGAATATGTTGATTGTAATGTCAAGTCTAATGATTCCTTCGATATGAAACATTATGACATGCACCATTATGTGCTTCCTAATGTTTCTGCATCCGCATTTTTGAAAAGGGTTAGATAATGACATTTTGAAGCAAAAATCGTCAATTATTAAAATAAATGCAATACAAATTTTAACATAAATGCTTTTAAAATATCGTTAAAGGTTATAGTATTCCGATATGTCTATGTCTGAACGTAAAAAAGTGTAATATGCACATTTTTTTTTTAATTTGTCGAATTTCATGATTTTAGCGAAAATTAACATGAAATTCAACTATGAAAATGACTAAATTTACAAAAGCTTCTAGTTCAAAACATTTACTGCAGGCATTTGTGTGACTTCCTACGCTATAAAACACAAGTTTCATAAGTTTCTCAAAAGAAAAGATAGAAAAATAAGCATTTACTTTATATAGCTTACATCTGTATATTAATTTTTAATCAATCTGCAGTGATTTTCTTTGTTTTCAAACGTGTTTTGTCAAT
The DNA here is from genome assembly GCA_037043455.1 of Cyrtodaria siliqua. Taxonomy (NCBI): domain Eukaryota; kingdom Metazoa; phylum Mollusca; class Bivalvia; order Adapedonta; family Hiatellidae; genus Cyrtodaria; species Cyrtodaria siliqua. The sequence continues at coordinate 48,737 of JAWPHD010007375.1, forward strand.
ATGCCACATATGGTAAAAAGGCTCGATGACGTCATCGTTCCAAGATGACCGCCTCCATTTGTGTTCTTTGCACATGTTCAATAGGTCATATCACCTTTATTTTCCATGGCATTTTAATCATTCAGCTTTTTTCAAGTTTTTCAGGGTCAGGAATCCCATTGAAAGTGCATTAACAACAGAAAGAAATTAGAACTCAAATAATACTGAATATTTTTAAATGTATCTTGCAGTTTAATATGTTTACACCTTTACCTAGACTGTGCTATACTTGGATAATACATACAAACTTGATGAAGGTGTGTATTGATCAATACCCTTTTATGTCATACTAAGGTCATATGTGTGTTGACTAATTCACATATTTATCAGTTTATCAGGTATGTATTTATAATTCAAAGGTAGCACTGCCTAGATAAATGTGTAAACTTATTAAACTGGAAGTTTCATGCACAAGTATTCAAGATTATTTGAGTTCTAATGTTTTTTCAAATGCAATCTCAATGGGATTACGCAAAAGGAGACATACTCCTTCAACAATATAAACAAGAATACAACTCATTCACAAATAATTGGCTGTGCCAACCTACAAGTCTTTGGACTGTATTAAAGTGCTCGAAGACGTTATTTACATACTTTTATAAATGGTTCAATGTGCTGTACAACGTTATTATTTTCTAGCAAAGAAAAATCGAAACTAAGATTTGTGTGTGCGTGCAGGGTGGGTGGGTGGGTGATGGTTCGTGGGTGTCGGGGAGGGATGGTCCGGTCAAAACTCAGAGGATTAGTCTATAAAATATATATTGACAACAAAAACCAACAACGACAATATACGACTTCATCCCACCTTTGCCATCTAAGTGGGGGGCGGGGGTGAGGTCCAAACCCAACGTTCCACTAAATCCGATACTATGAATATTCATGAACATGAATATTTGTATTTTACATACATGTACCTTCGAGTTTATGTTTTACAATCTATTCTTTGACAATATATATAATCGATGGGGATATGCCACGAACTGTCTCAAAAAAAGGTACAATACCTCTTTTTGAAACATCATGGCTCGTGACAAATGGTATTGGCACGAAACTACCCAAACGGTCGGATTTGACACTCATGTACTCACCTGAACGCATGAACAGCATCGTGCCGAACATACCCAAGGCAACTGGAACAAACACGCCGGTCAGTGTCGACAACGTTCGGATTGAGTTGACCGGTTGCTCGTCAATAAGTCCCTGTCGAGATTCTCCTCTGTCGAATAATCGGACCAAGTACCGGAAAACACTCCGACGTTCACCTGTCTCATAATGACCTCCACTGCTAGCGTTTGATAGTGTTTCGTATGACCGGAACAAAAATATGTTGTTTTCAGGTTGTCCGCCCGAACCGTAAGCGTTTGCTACCGGTATGGATCCGGAAGAGACTGTCGAAGATTCCGTCATTCTCTTAAGACTCGCACTCTAACATGCATTAACAGGTGTTTCGTCCTATAGACTGCAGATCTCCTTTATAGGGTCTGGGAGCGATCTGTAAGAATTGTGAGACAATTCAAATACAAATAAAACCACCATACTGTGTTTCTGTTTCATATTCAATGTACATATGCACTAAACTAGGTCCCTTTGATACGTCCAATTTATTTATTTTTCATGAATTAAATTGGAAAGCTCGACGAATCGGGCTAGTTGTTGTTGTTTGCATGTATGTATACAGTGTTTTATCTACAAATTTGTTTCTGTGAGTCAATTTCCATCATAATGACAAAATAAATGAGTCAGATTATGAAAATTATCTAAACTTTTGGGATTTTAATGAGTCATTTGTGAAAAAAATGAGTATTTGACGCAAAAATCATAGGTAACATTAATATTAATGCATGCAGTACATGTTTACATAATTATATATATATGTAATATAAACTCTATATGCATTTATATTTATGATTTAATAACACAAACCAGACGAGTCGTCGACTTTTCCCACCAAACATTTTCATAAAAAGTAATTAAACCGAATGTAACATCATAGACCTGTATTGTAGGTATATGGTAACATCATAGACCTGTATTGTAGGTATATGGTAACATCATAGACCTGTATTGTAGGTCTATGGTAACATGCATCTTAATTTGATCATATGCGCACCTATCACACGAAACTGAAACACTTTAATTATGATGATTTTTATATGAATTGTACTGACACCAATCACATTTCCAGATTGCCTCTAGTACCTTTAAAGAAAAAGCAATATGCTAAACGTCACACGATAACGGAATGAGTACCATGTTAGTTACACGGAATATTTCCCAGCAGCACAGTATAATTTAGGTGTTATATCCATAGTCACTAGTCCATATACAGAGGCATGTCCAACTATATTCCGTTTGATAGGCATGCATAATTATAAAACAGCCACAGGTTGAACAATTCTACGTATGCACGAAGTCTGTGTATATGTGATTTCTGAGTCAGCCTGGAAACTAAGCGCTTGCAAAATCCCTGTAATTCCGATATATATACGAGAGAAAGGGAGAGAGAGAGATATTTATAGAGAGAGAAAGAGACGTGCATACTTTATGACTGGTTTAGCTGCCGATAGCTATTGCCACAGCACGATAACAATTTCACATGTGGAGAAAGGTTTTCAATCAATCAATTTAACACATTATGTTTCTGTAAGATTTGATTAACAAATCAATAATCCTTCCCAACATAACCATCCTTAACAACGATCGACACCGATCAATCCGGTGCGTGTTCCGTAACAATACTCACTGTTGCAAATGCCTATACACTTCGTCTTCGTCATACCTACACTAATGCAAATTAAAGACAAAGGGGTGGCGGGGTAAGGGTGTGGCGTGGGGTGGTGGTGGTGGGGGTGGTGGTGGGGGGTGGGGGGACAAAATTGTTAGCAGTTTAAAATCAGATGTGTTCATTCCTGGTTATGATATACATTTATTTAAAGTAGCTATTCCGCCAACAACAGCCAACTTTTACAACGCATGTACATCGTTCCTAAACCTACTGACGCCGAGGTATACATATAACATTAAATACATACTTATTTTGAGTATGTATAACTTATATTTTGAGAATCCAAACACTATAGACACAATATAAACGGCTTTAACCAGCGATGCTAAACCCCAAAACTGGAGCGTCGAATTAAGAGTTACTAACTCATAAGTCATTTCACGCATATTCAATCACGGGTATTTTAAGAACCAGTCAATAAATCTTTACTTTTAATCGGCACATATACATTATTATATTATCTGAACAGCTGGATAGAGTTTTGATAAAAGGGATTTGTAGTGTAATTTTGCCGTTATTTAGGGGTATAGCTACTTTAATTGCTATTTTCTCTAGGCAGCTGTTTTACGCTTGCGTTTTACGCTTGCGTAAACCTTGTTTGTACCGGCAGCGACTCGTACATGGTTTTCATAAAATGTTGCACATGGGAAGGTAGCAATGAACAGTTTCTTTGAGTTTTTTGCTTTGATAACGCAATCACTATCGTATAATTACACATGGTAACAGTGAACAGTGTAAAAATTATCGTAAATGTAAAGATTATCGTAAATGTAAAAACTGTCACGAATGTAAAAAAGGCTAACACTAAATGTAAAAAAATGACACTAAATGTAAAAAAACAAGTTGTCACAAATGTAAAATCTGGTCACCCTAAATGGATTTTCAACATACTAACAACTTGAATTTTCAACATATAAACTTGAAAATAAAAAAATAAAAAATGAATGGGCTTCCGTACAAGTCCCATAACGCGTTAACAATATGAAGTAGCTATATACGACGTATATTGCATGACTATTCATATATTGCGTCGAAAGTCAAGACGCAATATGTGTCCTAACGCGATATATATATGTCAACACAGTCACATAATGCGTCGACATTGTCGCGTCATAAAATGCGGAAAAAGTCATACATTACACCGTCGCAAAAGAAGATGTAATTTAGGATCACTGAAACCCAATAAGTTTCGCATATCAAAATCTATTTATTTTAAATATTACTTATAACTGTCTTTTATATACTACATACACTAAAATGGTAAGCATGTCATCGATATAGTCATTATATTTTTTTTTTGTTTCAATAATCACAAAACGTTTTTACATTTGTGGTTTTCACTATTTTACATTTGAGGTGAGGTTAAAGAATTTTTTTTACAGTTGGCGTCTTTTTTGTTTTACATTTAGGGTGACCAGATTTTACATTTGTGACCAAGTGTTTTTTTACATTTGTGTCATTTTTTACATTGAGCGTTAGTCTTTTTTTCTTCTTTTTTTTTACATTTGTGACAGTTTTTACATTTACGGTAATTTTTACATTTGCGGTTCTTACAAACGGTTTATTTATTTGTGTCGTGCTGCACACGCTAACGCGCACGCATCCCTTACATCATGTTACATGTGAACACTTGTATTTCTGTGCTGATGTGTAATTCTAGGTCGTGCTACAAAGGTGAATATGTAATCAATATGCAACGCAGGCTGATCTGGGTTTACACTGGCTGCAAAGGCTGCTGTAGTCGCCCTTAGCAGGCTAAGAGTTAAATATAGACTTGCTGCACTATAGTATACAATTAGTAATAGTATAGAAGATGCACGTGCGTGAAAAACGCAAATACGGCGCCTCATAACAAACCGGTTTCGGACCGGTATTGTTTTGTTTCCTGGGTCGTGGCCCTCGAAAGTAGCTTGTTAAAAAACAATCCCAACATGGACCACAGCGTAAAGCGCTGGATGCATTGTTTTTGCACGAAAATGAAGATTTCTTTTATTATTCCCAATGAAAAGTGGTAAATACATTCAACGGAGTTACGGTGGTCTAGTGGTTAAGGCATCCGCCTCGTAATCCGGAGGTCGAAAGTTCGCTTCCCGTCAGAAGCGGGCTTGTTACTGAAGAGAGACCGGTTGGTGAGCCGCCAGCTAGTTAAATGGTGCCTGGCATTAAATAATAGGAATCGGAAAGTAATGATGTTCAAGACAAAGGTGTCTCATAAATCAAAATTGACTGGCCCTTTCAATATAATAAAGAAACACTTTACTTTTACATTCATCTGGATCATTTTTCTTGTGAAATTTATATTTCCTTTCTCCAAAGGTCATGTCAATATCAACACAAACATGCGGTTCTATTTGGGAGAATAACAAATCAAACACAACTATCGATCCCTGGATGTTGAGTGTTATCTTTACTGGCTTAAATGCATATCATTGGTGACAGCTCTAGTGAAATGAGCATGTTCCCTATTTGGTCAATGAGCCAAAATAAGACCAGTGAAATCCAAATTTAGATACGTTAAACGTGGATAATTTGAAGAAACAGAGTGAATCATATCTTATCGACTTCTACCATTGATCTGTTGTATAAATGACGGCCATTTATCAAGAAACCTTATCCTTGAACCAGGTGCAATTTGGTTAAAGTGGGAAATTAATGGCGTTCAATCGATAAAATATCCGTGTTATACGCGAATCCAGGACTAAGTTTAAGGTAGAAAACAGTTTTTTGCTTACTGTTTTTTTCCTTCTAATTTCAATTGGAGGAGTTTGTGCATTGTTGTATGTTGACTAGGATCTGTAGACTGCTAACCGATACAACATATGAAGTCAGACTGTAGCATGTTCGCTGACATTTCCTTTGTATTTGAACAGTTTTAAAGCATTAATAACAGAATGACTGGTGTACTCTAACTACCAGTTACCGGAAGGTTAGAGTATAGCAGACAGCTGAAATGGTCATGCTAGAAAACAAATATAAAATAACCTCATTTCGTTGGTTGATTTAAGCGCCGTGATGTAATACACCCATCTCGATGTTTAAATCAATCAACTCGATCGATCGGAACTGCCTCAACATAATTATTTCCGATGATATACGGAAATGAGCGAGTTTGTACGATTGCCAACTCAATGAGACCATACTCTTTATATTATTAGTATGACAGACAGATGACAGATGAAAGAACATGCTACAAAACAAATAGAGTATGGTCTCATCTCACTGGATGATTTAAACACCTCGATGGTCTACGCCTCCCCTCAACCAACTCGATGAAACCATACTCTATCTGTTGCATCGTTGGTTGTCGTTATTTTGTAACAACTAAATTGTTGTTTAACGCCTCAGCAACACAGTATAAGTTATTTGGAGCCGCCACAGAGAGAGAATGATCCATAGGAACCCGGGAACCATGTCCTACTCTTCGAATCAATTCCAATGGTTATTTATAGTAACTATCCCGCCAACAAGAGCAACATTTAACAACAGATGTAAATCGTTGTTGACCCTACTGAAGACGAGGTCTATGTATAACTTACATACTTTGAGAATCCAACTCTATAGACACAATATAAACGGCTTTGACCAGCCAGGCCAATTCATTTTGCACATAATCAATCAAGTTTTTTTTCGGAATCTGTAACTTATACGTTTAACTGGCACATATACACTAATTATATGACCTCAACACCTGGATAGAGTTTTGATAAATGGTTTTGTAGGGTAATTTTGCCAGTATTTGGCGAGTTAGTTTCTTTAACGTGCTCGGATGATAGACCCAGATATACACGTGCGTCCCTGTCAGACGAACGAGGCTAGCGGACTTGTCTTGCCACAGGACACTGACATTGTTTTAGTTAAAACTGTTATTGAATCATAATATAGATATTTATTGTTTGTGAACACTTTTTCCATTGTCAATATCGTTGTCTTATATATATGGTTTTGCTTACTATGTTGCTTTGTAAAGAGGGCATCAAGGTAGTATTTTTGCTAACTTGGCTACCCTCTTAAAATAAAGTGTTTATTTTTATTTGATTAGGTAATTGTTTATGTAAGTAATCAAAGGCCTCCGGCCCACGATACAAGTATAATACTTAATGTGAATTATAACAAACCACCTGATTAAATGTCATGCGATTCAAACACAATTTCAATAAGGTAACTGTCTCAACATAAAGTCTTCAATTCAATTCTATTCACACAGAAGTAACCAAGTGGTGCCCGTGAAGCTCGAACCCGGGACCCTTGGATTCAGTGTTAAACGTGCCACTCGTATCTGCTGAGCATACACCCTCCTCCCGGTTTGTTTACAACAACACTAATATAATGTGTTGCTGTTCAACTGTCGATCCCTCTTAACTCGATCACTCAATACATCTGTCGATACCTCTTAACTCGATCACCCAATACATCTGTCGATACCTCTTAACTCGATCACCCAATATATTGCGATACCTCTTAACTCGATCACCCAATATATTGCGATACCTCTTAACTCGATCACCCAATATATTGCGATACCTCTTAACCCAATCATCCCAACCTTTGACCCTACCTTTTATTCAGGGTTCAAATTTAACATCTATTAACTTGCCAAATGTACGATTAAGTTGATTTTGCAGATTGCAAGTAAAAACTATTAGCACTTGTTAATATTGGGTAACGCACGATCAAATACTGTTCAATATACACTAAGTACCTACCTAAGAATATGTCAATAATATTCTCATTGTTTTGTGTATTTTGGGCTTGATTAGAGATACGGTTAAACTACAAAATAACGAGTGTAAATCGTCTGCTCTGATTGCATGAACATCTTTTAAAACTTTTAAGTCAATGTGTTTTCTTAGAAATAAGTTATAACACTTATACAACTGGGTATATAGGATTTTATTAAGTACTTCGAATTAGTGAAGCTTTCGATGTTCCTAATTCTAAAATATGCCAGTTAAAATTATTTTTGACATCGTGTTTTACTAGCATTACCACTACAAATGCGTTTGCAAAAGAAATTTTCAAAATATTTAATGTTAACGCTGAATTTCAAACAATATTCAATTTAAAGGGGGGTAATTTAAGATTATCCGTATTTCATCCTTTTTATAGACGGAGAATCTGCGATTAATGGGTCAAATTTTTATGTTTTTTTTCTATTATTTCATACCAATTTTAAGAATTTTATATCTTTAAGCGATCTTTGACTCATGTTATGTGTTTTATCAGCACATTTCATGTTTTCATATAAAGGGAGGGTAACTCTCAAAAGATGTAACAATTTAAACAAAAAATAAATGTTTTACAAACTATGGGTCAAAACAAAATACTTATCACATATCTATTCTAAAATATATTTAAAATAAGAAAATTAGTTAAGATACAAAAGTGAGTAATTAGGAATTTTGTTCAGTGTATATGAAAAGTGTATATTTTAATAAATATAACAAAAAATGATTCGTATTTAATATCCCACTTCGTAACCTTGTGTTTCGTTTCGACAAGGGACACTCATGTGGTATACTATTATTTCCAATTGAAATTTGTATCATTTTAACAAGTTTAACAATATATATTTGCCAATAGTAACGTTTAAACAAGGAGGCTCGTAATTAATAACAAATTGTGTAATCTTTTGTTTTTCGTTTTGACAAGAGACACATGGTATTATGATAATTACAACCTCTAATTACCACAATATAATTTTATTATTATTTATTTTTTTATTTATTTTTTTCCATTTGCTATTTATGACTTAAATTCATCTTTGTTCAATACTCCGTGGTGCGACTGAGTTTCATCGGTGTGTTCTTGGGCTAGACACTTTCCCTTAGCCTCGTCCGTCGGATGGGGACTTACTGAACCGGGAGGTCCCGTGTATCGGTCTATCCTCCGAGCAAGTTAAAGAACCATAGGAATCTATTCAATAATAAGAATAGGGCACGGTTCCCGGATTCCTATGTATCCTTCCCCTCTCTCTCGGTCGGCTCTAAATAACCCATACTGTGTTGATGGGCCGTTAAGCAACATTCAGTTCAATTCAGTTAATCTTTGTCGTATATGATATATGTGATTTGTAAATATTCTGTATTTTGAATAGTTAAAGTACTCATTTCTGTAAGTCTATTGTGTTGTGAGCTGGTGTTGTATGTATGCCATTTATATGTTGATTTATTTATATTTTGAATGTATTTTGACTGTAATATGTATGTATACTCTCCTATGCTTGGAGGAATTACAGATCTACTAGGTATTTGTAATTATTTATGATAGAGATATACTCGGCCACTGTCCTAAATGATCATAATGAAAGGGTTAAATGGACACACGGCGATTTTTTTTTTAAACTCACGGCGTCCCGTTAGTATTTCTACATTAAATTAAAGCAACATGTTTTTTGCATATTATTATCTGTTGATTATAGTGCACCAATAATATATTTAAGCCTAAAGTAGAATAAATTGAAAAAAAAAACACTCTTCTTTTGTTGAATTTTATACAAGCAGGTTTAAAGTCAACATGCTGATAGATAAAAAAATCGAGACGCTACGTCCAGTGCTTGTTAAACACTTCCAGTATGTCATGTGCCCCTTTAACTCTCCGCCCCCTTTGATAAACCGGTGTGGCACCGCTAAGAAAACAACTCCGCTAAAGACCACAACTCAGCTAAAGTTCACATATATTTCCGCTAAAGTCCACAACTCCGCCATAGTCCGCACACATGTTCACTTAAGTCCACAAAAAGAAAACGAACGCCAAAGTCCACACAATTTTCCGCTAAAGTCCACAAAAAAATATTGTCGCTAAAGACCACACATGTTGTCGCTAAAGTCCACAACACTATTTCAGCGAAAAACACAAGTTTGAATTAATTGTTTTCTCATGTATGAGAGATGTTTCAGTATTTTTTCATTATTTTTTGCAAAACATGTTCGCGCCAGATGTACTTTACATGATCCATAATATTTGTAAATATGCACTATTTGGCAGGAAGAAGCATTAAAGCGCTAGGTGCGGTCTTTACAATCAGCAAATACGTGGTGTTGCAACCCTAACAAGTGAATTGGGGTCAAACGGACAGCCCGGTAGGGACGCTTGATTACACTCACAACACTGTTTGAGAGTACTTCCCGGTATAATCACGTATGGTGTCATAATCTTATCCATTTAAAATCGATGTTCTTAGCTTTGAGTTTGTTATTATTATGCAAAGTGTAACACACTTTTTGATTTGTCAAATAATGCATATGTCATCAAAACCTGTTTTGGCGCCATTTACAAACATTTCATATAGGCGCACCAGCTAATCTGCGATATTACTCGATCAATGTTGGCCGTATTTCTTTTAAATTTGTGTCCATTTGAACAATTAAGTTGCGCAGTTGATGATTAAAATGTATATTCGTTTATTGCTGTTTTCATTTATGTGACACTGTACCATTCTCCTGGTAAAATAGTGGATGGTACAATTGGCAGGCGCGTAGCTGGGATTACGTACCTACGCACGTGCGTACAATTATTTGTCAATGTCCGAAAAAAACACACAAAAAAACCCGCAATAAAAACTGAAGGGGATGGGGTGGGAAGGGTGAGTTGTATTAAAGTTCCGTATGCCGTACCTGATTTAGTTTTGTCTTCTGATTTCAATGTGTATTAAAACAGCAGTCAAAATAAGCTTAAAATTGCTATGAAATATACGCCAAAACTCACCTACGATCGTCTGGCAAAAAATGAATCCCGGGGGAGCATTCCACCGACCCCGCTAGCGGCGGTGCATAACTCAAATTTGGACCCGGCTACGCGTCTTATCGGATACCTTAATACGCCCAATTCAAACTGGTAAAATGAACCATGTGCGGATTTAGGCTAGGGCTTTATGCTAGAGATCTCACTCTTACTTAAGCGCCTTCCAAAACAATCAATATTAATTTAATTTTATAAATTATTATAGATCTAATAAATCTGAGTCAATCAATTTGAAACCATCGCCACACTTCCAGCCCCAGGAAAATGATGACAACTGATGGGTTGAGGCGTGTTGTTCTATGTTTGTATATATAGTTATGTATGGCTCCATACTGTCTTTTACCTTGTATAGTGATTTTTTTTTAAAAACCCGTTTACGGTTTTCGAACTTTCGCAGATGTCCGAGTGTACCATCATTGGTATCCGAATGCACCGGTAACAGTCCGACTGTACCAGAAATGTGATGACAAAAACTTACAAATGGTTTAATAAGTGATAAATGGAATGATTAATTCTGTTTTCGTTTGAAAACGATCCGCATATGACTCATTACTCAATTATTTCATAAAGCTTCCGCCGCACAGAATGTGTCAAAACAAGTTCCTGAATACGAAGGTGTCCGAACGTACCCGGATTGACCCTAAAGGTAACTAGCTGCACTAAAGGGTTACTTTTGGGACTAAAAGTAACAACATACACTAAAGGTAATACATAAATTACACAACATTACAAAATTTTTAACGAAACTTATATTTATGTTTTAATTATACTTTTAAAGAGGAGGTATTTTGCATAAATAATTAACATGTTTAGTTGAGCAACCTGAATTTCCAATAAAAAATTCATCCATTAATGTGTTGTTACCTTTAGGGTATGGGGATGTTATCTTTAGTGTAGGTCAAAAATGGTGTTACCGTTAGTCAGAAATTGTTACCTTTAGTGCAATTTATTTTACTAACTTTAGTGTATGTTGTTACTTTTAGTTCCAAAAGTGTTACCTTTAGTGCAGCTAGTTACCTTTAATGCAAGTGTTACCTTTAGTGTTGCAACACACGTATTAGCTGATTGTAAATAGCGCACTTTGCGCTTTAATGCTTCTTCCTGCCAGATAAGACATATTTACATCATGTAAACTACGTCTGGCGCAAATATGTTTTGCGTAAATTAATGGAAAAATGCTGAAACATCTCTCACACATGAGAAAACAATTAATTCAAATTATTTAGCGGAAGATTTTGTGGATTTTGGCGTTCGTTTTTTCAGTGGACTTTAGCGGAAATATATGTGGACTATAGCGGAGTTGTGGACTTTAGCGGAAATTTACGTGGACTTTAGCGGAGTTTTGATCTTTAGCGGAGTTATGGTCTTTAGCGGTGCCACAAATCGGATTCTGGTAATTTGTTTAAAAGTATTCCTTTCGTCCAAATGGGCGCATGGTAAGCTGCTGTTCGAACTTTTAACCTTTTCGTACGCCGGAAGGATGTGAGTCAGGTATGACTGGTTTTCAAACTTGTCTAAGCTTTTAGTGAACTTCAGCTTTTTTTTACGGTTAATTTTTCATCTTGGAGTTTGACGAATGGATATTGAGTTTGACTATCAATCCAAATTAAAACCAAATATGCCGCTCTGTCACACATTTCTTTATAAGGTATGAAACCACTAATTATTTTCCCCATAGACAACACCAATGTATGATTTGCTGCAACTTCAACTCAAGTATGGATAATGCAGCAGTGGAATTTGCATGTAGAAAACTAATTTTCCACTTGAAAAATCACCAGAAAAGGTGGGGTCACAAGATATGTAAGAACGTTCTTGTTTGTTTACTAAACAGGTCAAATGTACAGCTGCTTTCATTGATAGTTGCTCACAACGTGTAAAGATATTCGAAATTTCGCAAATGTTCATCAGTGATCCAGTAAACCCTATAAATACGATTCTTATACATACAATCACAAAATCGAATAGAAATGGGCAGTTTTCCACTACGTATTATGCCCATTTCCATCAAAAAAGCGGGATTACTTTTTATTATTGGAACTACATTCGACTACACCTCGGAGGTTTACATGTCACCTCGGAGGTTTACATGTCTACACCTCGGAGGTTTACATGTGGTGGTAAACCTATGAGGCAATTGTTAAAAGATCTATATGCTCTTGTTACACACTAACTAATTAACAACAGATGGCTCTATCTTGTTGATATGTTTTAATGTTTTAATCAAACACAGGAAACATTAACATTGCAAACAGTAACATGAATAAAAACGGATTATTTGTAAAAGTGTCGAAATATTATCTGGAATGAATAACTAAAGGTCTAAGAGAAAGAACTATTGTGTTTTCCGTAAACTGACCGACAAGCCGTTTCTGCCCTCGATCCGGACCTTACAACTTTTTACCCGCCAAACAAAAAAGGAGAGAGGATAAAATCAAAATCAAACATATAGCATCTTATTTCAAAAATTAGACACAGAAATAGAAGATGGCCTACCTACCCACCTACCCGAATCATTTAAAGTCCGTTATAGAAAAAACATTTATTATCTATTATAAAAACATATAGAGGATATTCGTGTTTTTTTTATTTTATGATTTTATTGACTACAAAAAATAGTCTAAAGATGTTTTATTTATACGCAATATATTTATATTGGTAGTCATTTCCTTTTTACTTTTAAAATCCATTTCAAATCATTGTTTGAATGTACAATTTGTTTTATAAAAAAGTAGCCACGGCAGCTACTTTGAAAATAAAACGCTAAATGTTTCACAATGTGAAATAACACTTTTATTTCACTGATACAATACAGTATTGCATTGCTTATCATGAACTAAAAACGTTTATTTCAACTGTTGTGCGTTTTTAAAGTTGAAATAATTCTATAAAAATGCGTCGGATCTTGTTGTATTCGGTGTACCACGAGTTGTCGTTATCGGTGTACCACGAGTTGTCGTTATCGATGTACCACGAGTTGTCGTTATCGGTGCACCACGAGTTGTCGTTATCGGTGTGCCACGAGTTGTCGTTATCGGTGTACCACGAGTTGTCGTATAACGATTAAGATCTACATGTCAATGCCTTAATCATTATAGAAATAGGTGTGGAGAACGTGTAGACTTCAGTCTGTTGGTTCCAATCTGTGGTTAAAGGGACACATGGCAATCTTGAGTTTTTAAAAACTAGCGGCGTCCCGTTAGTTTTTCTACATAAATGGCATTTGTTCAATCATTAATGTTAATTTTAGGAATTGTATTAGCCATTTGTTTTTGCATATTATTACTTTTTGATATTATTGCACCACTAATATATTAAAACTTATACACTGACGAGATATGAAAACGCAACAACGGGTTTGTAGGAGTATATTAGAGAAAATAATTATATAACATTCATAAATGGGGTATCAAATTAATCAGTGACTCTTCAACAATGCATGTGTAAAAACAAAATGATGATTCCACCAACCGATATTACGTAATCACTGTTTATTCCACATCAGTCAGTTGAAATGGTCAATACCGGGTATGGCCCCCATTTCTCCTGATCACTTCCTGAAGCCGTGAACGCATTGAACGACAAAGATTCCTATAAACTCGACGTGGAATGCGTCCCCACTCATAAATCAGTGCATTTGTTAACTCCTGGACGTTTCTTGGAGGGTTAGGACGTTGACGCACCCGACGTCCTAACTCATCCCAGAGATGCTCTATAGGGTTACAGTCAGGTGATAAAGCCGGCCACGGCAACACAGGAATGTTGTTATTGTTCAGTACGTTCATTGTCAGCCTGGCTCGATGCGGTGGGGCGTTATCTTGCATGAACGTAAGTCCTTTACGTTGCTGGAATATCGGCAGGACCACGGGCGTGATAATCTGATTGATATAGCTTTGTGCGTTCAAATTGCCATTGCAAATGACTAGCTGTGACTTAAAATCACTCTTGATAGCGCCCCAGACCATAACGCTGCCACCACCGTAACGTTCATGCTCCACAATACAATTATCTGCAAAACGTTCATTACGTCGACGGTACACGCGTACTCTGCCATCTGCATTGAATAAATTGAATCTAGATTCATCCGAAAAAATCAACATATTCCAGTTAACATTATTAATGTTTGCACGTGCCCATTGCAGTCGATGACGTCGATGATGTACGGTAAGTACGGGAACTTTAGCTGGCCGCCGGCACCTTATTCCGTAATCACGCAATCGTTTAGCCACTATGTTTCGATTGATAGGGCAACCCCTTGCCCCAACGACTATATTCGCAGTTGATGTCGCCGTAAGTTTACGATTACGTAGATGACGTTGACGAATATAAACGTCCTGACGTGGCGTCGTAACTGGCATCGCCCCAGGTCGAGGACGGTCCGACACGGTACCGGTAAGATTGTATCGCTGAAGCAACCGCGAAATTGTCGATCGGTTGACGTTAAAACGTCTAGCGACTTCCGTTTGCGTAATTCCAATTTCCAAAAGTCCCAAAATCCGATTTCGGTCTGCGTTATTTAACCGTGGCATCTCTCGAATTTAAAATTATCCAACAATTTATTGAAATTATGATTTGTAAGTGTGTTACACATGTACTGAAATAAAATTTCAATCGATTTGACCACATGGTAAATGTGCACGGGACGCACGAGGAAAACGAAGCGGACCTAGCTATTGTGATTTTACGGTATAATGGGCTGATTAAATTCAGTCAAAATGGATCAAGTGTATCGAGCTATGTATGTGTTCAAAATTTAAAGGCTATGCCATTCTTAATGAAAAATATATTTAGACATTTGTTTGTTGCGTTTTCATATCTCGTCAGTGTAGTATAAGAAGAAGAAATAGTGAATACTTAAAATATGATTTATTTAAATGTAACCAGGGTAAAAGTAAAAATGATCATAGATATATAAGTCGAGACACACATTTCAAATACTTCAAGATTGCCGTGTGTCCCTTTAAAAGGCGTTGTGTTTACCCAACTTTTTCAACCAATCATTTGCTTCAGATTTTCAAATACTTTAATCAATTATTCATGAATATTTTTCTAACAGAGTTCTTCGTGATAAAAGGCGTGACATATATAGAGAGTATCGATAAACCTGTGGTAATCACTAAGTCGGATAGAGGCATGGGACCGTCCGGGTTACGTCTCCACCCGACGGGACAGTGTCAGTGAGGCTGGTGACCAGGCCCTCCAGAATGTCAGTAAGGCTGGTGACCAGGCCCTCCAGTTTTCGAGTCCACCGAGCTACCCAGCTTGCCACGATGTGCAAGGACAGTTAAAGAGTTAATATGGGCAAATATAGTTATATCATTAATAGGGTCCTAAACCAATACTTACATTTGCTTCTACCTTGTTAAAAAAACAATAACAAAACAATTGTACTTGAACAGTACACGTTGTACCAGGTTGGAGTGATGCATCGACGCTCTTTGTATTAGATGGCCTAACATCGTTTCATGTTGCACTTTTTGTAGAATGATGTATTGTGCCGTGTCTTTATTACCTTCATTATGCAATTTAAAATTTAAAACAATAAACATGTTGGAATATAAGAGGCGTTTAAATTACATTTCCGTAGGCTAAGCTACGCGATATATATAGCGATGACGATCTTCCGTGAGACAATGATAAAATTCCCTATCCCGCCAAAGTTTACAAACATACTGACGACGAGATATATATATATATATGTCTCGTCGTTATCGGTGAAAGATTGGGATTTCTCAGTGAAAGAATATTCATAATCACTAAATATTATTAACTAACTCCGAACACAAAAATAACTAACTGTGACGCTGAGTTAAGATGTCAATAAAGTGGTGATGACGTCGACGTCAATAAAGTGGTGATGACGTCGACGTCATCCGCCATCGATAACGTTCAATAAAGCGAATAATTTCGGTTATAAAAACTGATTTAAAATGTAATAAAAAGATTATTTAACTGCTATGTTCGATTATATGGAAATCACTCAATGGTAGACGCGTGAAGTGAAGGATTTCCCTATAATCGATCCCAGCAGTTAAATAATCTCTATACAGTATAACTTACTTACATTTTTATCAGTGAAAGACTGGGATTTCTCAGTGAAAGAATATTCATAATCGCTAAATATTATTATACCTCACTCCATGTAAAATCCACATACGCTGCCGGGTTTATATTTCGCGCTATCACCCTCAAAGCGTCATAGTGGGTGATATCGCAAACTATCATCCCGATAAAGACCTGTCTTATTAATGCAATTTCCCATAGGAGTATTTATTCGGTATAATAAAATAAGTATCACATCCTCTTGAGGGTGACAGTGGGTATTACCAACTCTCGAAATGATAATTCGCCTCGGTCGACATTACATTCTCCGGTTGATAATATCCACTGGCACCGCCAAGAGGATGTGCTATTTACATAATAATTAACTCCGAACACAAAACTAACTAACTGTGACGTTGAGTTATGACGTCAATAAAGTGTTGCTGACGTCGACGTCATCCGCCGATAACGTTCAATAAAGCGAATAATTTATGTTAAAATCATGCATAAACTGATTTAAAAAAATAATAGATTATTTAACTGCTGTGTTCGATTATAGGGAAATCCTTCACTCGATGGTAAGCGTGTTCTGTTTTTTTTCGCTCACTCTCATACGCTCGTTCGTGAAAAGAACAACACGTCTACCATCTCGTGAAAGATTTCCATATAATCGATCCCAGCAGTTAAATTATCTCTATGTTTTGAGTATCCAAACTCTTTAGAAACAATATTTAATCTGCTTTAACCAGCCAGATCAAAACTGGAGCGTCGAATTAAGAGTTACCAACTCGTAATTCATTTTACGCATATTCAGTCACGTGTATTTTAAGAACCCATGAATAAACCTATACTTTTAATCGGCATATATATTATTTCATGACCTGAACACCTGGATAGAGTTTGGATAAACGGTTCTGTAGTGTAATTTTGCCGTTATTTGGCGGGTTGGTTTCTTTAAATTGTGTGCAAAAGGGGCTGAAACCCAATGCTTATTGCATTTTTGGGAGGTGCAAAATTGGTTAAAATTCAACGCATTTTAAAAATGTTTTCCAAAAAACGCCATGAGAGGGTATTTCAAACTGTCTGAGTTTCATTGCGTTATATGGGAAAAAGCCTAAACCTATATGAAATAAAACTCGTGTTGGTACAGTTTATAAAGAGAAAACACGTCTAAAATAATTCTATACACATGTGAACTTCTTAATAATAGCGATTTAAAACGTTTGAAATATTCGTACATGTCATGCTATATGACGTCCATTATGTTTTACTATAATAGTTTAAAACATCTGGAACACTTCTATGACATTTTGCATGTGCTTATAACGATTTCCGCTAAAGAGACTTGAAACCATGAGCCGGTCTTCCATCGTCGTCATAGCAACGGTGTGCGGGTTAACCACTCCCGTTAGTAACACTTGAATCAACTGTCCATCGGACGATAGCTGAATGACGTTATGCGACGAAAATCCACAGACGTAAACATTTCCAAGCCTATCCAAGCAAAGTCCAGTCGGGTTGCGCAACTCGTTGTCGCAGAATACGAATTTTGGTTGAGAATCAATCTTCGCACCGGTAAGACACAAGGCAGTGACGGTGTGCAGCGCGTAATCAGTGACGTACAGTTCCGTCTGTTCCCGGTTCGTTGCGACGTGCTGCGGATCTTTAAACAATATTTCTCCGTGATTGTCATGTCGTATGGATGCGACTTCTTCACCAGCCTTCGTAATAATCTTAACATAACCTCCCTTAACTGTAACGACAATAAACCCTTCGATGGCGCATATTCCCAGGCAAATATTACTAGTTTTAATGAGCCGCTCGGCACACATGTTATTGTCGCGTATTTTAACAAGGACGATTTTGTCATTGTCAGGGACGGTGACACCGATTGTCGTCTGATCCAGCAGTGTCATATCCCAAATCTGGCTAGTCAGAACATATTGTGTGATAACGGTGCCGTCTGAGCGAACCAGAAGCAGTTTATTGTTATTTCGATCCAACGTCATAAAGTTGTTCGAATCCAAGTTGCATATGGCGGTTATCATAGGCTCGTCCTGGTCGTCTTTCTGTTGCAGGTAAATCTCGTGAAGTTTTTGCGCATGCGTAGAACTGTCTTGAAATCTGTTTTCAGACATACGCAAACTATTAAACGAGACATTACTTCCACGTCTGCTGTCGCGTCTGGTGAGGGTAGTGGTGCCCTGTTGCTTTTCTGAGCTGTCAGCGGTGGCTTCCTCCTCAGAGTCACGTGTTACTTCGATCTTGCTGATGATTCCAGGAGAGGAATTTATTGCGTCCGAGACATTGCGATCTATTGCCAGGTTGTACTGCACTAGCTGCATTTTGCTGTGAATGCGTTGCATCGCGTATTTGTGTTCGTTACATCGCTGTCGCGCCGCGTTTATTTTATGGATTGTTTGTGAAGTTATGTTTTCAGTTTTCACAGCTTGAGTTGCATCTTTTGACATTTCTATGGCAGTAAATATGTTCTCACACTCTTCAATTCTAGATTCAATCTGCAAGCTTTCCGCGCGCTGTAGATAATCCAGTTCGCCGTAAATGTGTTTTTCAAAGTCGTCTGCAAGTTGCTTCAGTTTCCCCTTAAAAAGCAGCACTTTGCGCATTGTTTCATTTCTTCTCGATTCGTTCTTCATTTTCATGTCAAAATTCATTTTCTTCAATGTCAATGCGGTATCCCCAAGGCTGTCCATGAGTAACATAACATTGTCTATTTCGCGCAGTTGCGTCTTCTCGTTAAATGTTAACGCCGTCAGTTCCTCAAACTGGTTCCGGGTGGTTTGATTCCGCATTTTTTCCTTGGCGCCAACTTCCGATATATGCTGTATTTTGTGCGTGCGAGTTAGCTTCATCGTCTGATGGAACTGGCAGCAGACTTTGCAGAATGCCTCGTGACAGAACGGGCACCAGTACGAGGCTGTGACAGATCTCGATCTCGCCTGACAGGGGTCACATGATGTTTCATTCATTTCCAAAGTTGTTATTTAAACTTTACTCAGCAAGAGAGTCTGTCTTTCTGAAATTGTATGGCATCTCCGGAATTTATTTAATAATATTACGTTTCTTATTATTCCATCCAGTAAGTGTCTTTATGTTTCTTTTGAATTATAACGCGTATTATCGTAAGGCTACAAAATCCACGCCTTTAAACCAAAATAATCGCACGAACATCTGTATAAGTTTATTAAATCCTGACGGTAAACCGTGATCAATGTTCAACTTAGAATACAATAATATATATAATATCGATTTGTTTAAACTTTGTATTGTTTTAATTTAAATACTAAGTACGACAGAAATATATCTATTTAAATGCCCTGCTACTTAAAGTGTTAATTGAACCGATGTGCTTCTTTTAAACATGAACACAAAGTACAGAGTGTCGCGTAATTAAACGATATAGTGAACGAATTCAAAGACAAAAGACTCACGTTAAGCATGACTAATATTTCGTAGTGTTGTATTATATTTTAGCAGTATAAATAAAAACAATTAAGCATATAAGGCATTTGTGATCGCATGTATTTTACGACACCACGAGTATTACATATATATGGGTAACAGTGAGGAATATAGTTGGAGAGTTGTCGCCGTTGCGCAAGATCGCGTCTGTAAAGGTTTACAGCCACCAGTTGCATGTAAACCTCCGAGGTGTAATCTGTTTTGTTTGTCGGAAATAGGCAATATAAGCAGGGAAAACTAGCATATTTGTATTCGATTTTGTTGTTGTATGTACAAGAAGTGTATTGATAAGTTTTATGGATAATTGATGAACATTTTCCAAATCCCGAATCTATGTTTCAACAATTGTGTGTACATATTGTAAATATATATGTCTTTGTTTGAGGACTATATGTCAGACTAACCAAAATATTATTATTATTATTTTTATTGTTATTATTATTATTATTATTTTTATTATCATTATTATTATTATTATTATTTAATTATTATTATTACTATTGTAGCGCCTCCGTTGGCGAAGGGTTAACGACGTTGCGTTGTAAACCTTCTAGCCTCTCACCACTGCGGGTTCGAATCACACTGAGAGTCAGGAAGTATCAATTCTTACGGATGCCGGGAGGTGTACAATACTGGTTTTACCCAGGAGAAGGGTGTGGTCTACCTCCATTACAAAAAAAATTCGACCGTCATATATAACCTTACATGTGTTGAACATGACGTTAAACAACATACAAATAAACATTTATTATTATTATTATTATTATTATTATGCATACGTTTTGTGAGCAACTATCAATGAAAAAAGCTATACCCTTGACCTGTTTAGTAAACAAACAAAAACTTTCTACATGTGACCCCAACTTTCCTGGTACGTTTTTCAAGTGGTAAGCTATATTTCTATGTGTAAACTACACTGCTACATGTTCCATACTTGAGTTGGAGTTACAGTAAATCATTATATGTGACATTTAACATTAGTGTCAATGGAGAAAATAATTGGTGGTTTCATACCTAACCGTCTTCGGATCAAGTGCAGTGTCGATTTATGAACAGGCTAAACACATATTAGGCTCTATTAGGATAGCAATCTCAGAGGGAAATGAGATGAAATATGACGTTTCCCATTAGACATACCTCTGTTAAGGGGCGTGTGCAGAGGTTTGTAACTTTAAATAGTAAAAAAACGGAAGAAGAAAGAAAGAAAGAAAGAAAAAAAGAAAGAAAAAAGAAAGAAAAAAGAAAGAAAGAGAAAGAATGAAAGGAAGAGGAAGGAAGAAAGGAAGGAAGGAAGAAAGATAGAAAGAAGGAAAGAAAAAGAAAGAAAGAAAAAAGAGAAAGAAAGAAAGAAAGAAAGAAAGAAAGAAAGAAAGAAAGAAAGAAACAGAAAGAAAGAAAGACAGAAAGTCATCATTGTGTATAGAAAATGAGTGAAGCGAGATACAAACAAATAAATCATTCAGTACAGTTCAGTGCAATGTATAGCCTACACAATATACATACAATAGAGTGATAACTTGAAAAACAACGAAGTTTATAAAATCTTCTTAAAGCTACACAGTCTCTATATCAATCGATTTCTTCTTTGTAGGCGTGTCTATTTGTAACTTGATGTTTACCAGCTTATGTTGAAATCATGCATTTAAGCGAGCAAATATAACGCAAGACATCATTTGCTGTATAGACATCGACCAGTGCACATCGTACCTGTACACAGGTAAGATTATGATTAACAGAAGAAAAAAATTGCCTCTTTCTTGACTCGAACACACGACCTTCTGATTTCAAGTCAGGTGCTCTATCCACTGCGTTATAATTCTTCTTGAAACAATTGTATACAAACTACCATTTACTATGGGGTAAAATAACTTAACATATTTAAACGCAACTCAAGATGAATCCATATCTTGTCGGGCGTGTACATTAACATTGCCTGGTGTAATACTATATGTTATCAATATGAAACTAATATTCCGCCTCAAAACAACCATATCCCGACTTGTTATTTAGCCCTTGATGAGTTTGTGTGTGCACTAGTCATTACGTAATGCCTATTTAGTGTTAATAATGATAAAACATACCAATAAATAGCCATGTTCTAGTGGTTAAATGTACGGTCATCAAACTTAAAAGCGCAACGGCGGTGGTTCAAATCCCGTTCCGGGCAAGCAATTTTCTTTCACATATATTCTGAAGCCGTATATTTATCGATGTTACCTGCTAAATAAAAATGTGATATTTTAAGTGTGTGTGTGTGTGTGTGTGTGTGTGTGAGTGTGTGTGTATGTTTCTAAGGATTATAGTCCGTCCACCAAGCAACCGACAGGCGTTCTACCCGACGGTCATAGGTACAATTGAGTCTGGACTTTTTATCTGTGTGTTTGTGTGTGATATGGTGATATGTGTACTTGAAGCAGTGAACTCGATGCTTACGCATGGATTTCTGCCTTATATAACCGACTGTTGGGGGTGTTCATCGATTTGAAACTACTTCACAAGTGACTCATTCATATTAATGAGTTACTACCAGTTAAAATAGAGACTCTGTAGCTTTAAAAGGGCACACGGCAACCTTAAAGTTGCTATTAATCATTAAAATTAGCGTCTCGATTATACCTGCTTGCATATAATCGAATACAATTTTGAGTTTTAATTTTTCTTCGTTATTCTACCACACATACTGTTTAAATATATTATTGGTTCAATTTAATTCAATTTAATCAATATTTAGGCAAACACAATTTGCTGTATATATATTATTCTTACAATTAATATTAACGATTCAGTGGATAAACTGCAAGCTATGTAGAAAAACTAACGGAACGCCGCGAGTTTAACAAAAATAATCTAGATTGCCGCGTGTCCCTTTAACGTTTACAAAGTATCGTAATTAGCTGTTTGATGGAAAACATGTTGGAAAAAAGGAATATGGTCGAGTAATTCATCAGAAAACAAAGTGACAGATGAAATGCATGTTTTTGTCTTCTAGGTCAATAATACAACGATACTTGTTTTAACCAATGTTTGTTCAAATAAAAATGCAAATGTAATAAAAAAGTGAATTGGGATTTTACGGCGCACCAACACAAAAAGGTTATATGGCGCCCACTCTCCATTTATATTCAGAAATAGATAAAAAGGTATATGCAGAAAATGGCCTGGAACCTTAAGCAGAGTTGCTGCAAATTCTATTGTAAACACTCCATGTTTTGCTGGAGCCACAATTTTTGTTTTCTGCCACCACGCACATGAGACAGGGGTGACAATGAAGACCATTAATTTGGAAGAGGGAGGAGTGGGGAAAGAAGCCCCCCCCCCCCCGCACTGGCACTATTCTTTACCGGGAACCACAAGGGGTGTGATAAAAATAAATAAAAAGGCCACCCACCTGCACTGGCACTATTCACCCCACCCCCCCTGCACTAGCACTATTCTTTACCGGAAACCACAAGGGGTGTGATAAAAAAGAAATAAAAAGGCATCTTCTGTAATTAATGTATATTAATTTTAAAATGATACGGACAGAATATTAAAGAGATGTATGCTCCTTTTTTAATCATTTAATTTATAAGAAACACTATGCTAGTTTGAATTAATTACTAGCGTATATTATACCAAGACTATATCATCTTTTGTTAATTAACTAAACTATATTAGCCGTGTTTTACTAGAAACTCTACACATAATACGACGCAAACTCGGCCAATACGAACCGGAAGTCGGCCAATATGAAAAAAAACAAGGCCAATATGCATACTGACGTCATTTCGAATTTTTCAAATTCATCACTGATATTCGGCAGGTGCCCATCCTGATTTTTCAGGACTTCATCCGCGGTGCGGTAATTCGGTGTGCATATAATCCTAATACATTTAGGGATTCACGAATCTTTGGGGACCCTTTTAAAAATACACAGAAATATAAAACACACATTTGAGGAAAGTTTGATGCTTTTGTCCGGCGTGTCTAGATTGGGTCCTAAAACCTGGGGTTTGGTCCCTAGCTATATATATGCAAATCACCTGACCAGACTATTTTTCCCCCCATAATTCTAAGTGCCAAACACGAGAGATGATACTAGTATCGATCGAGGGCGAGAATGGGCCAATATGAAGAAACTCGCCAATACGAGCTTAAGTAACGTCATTCACGTTGAGTGACGTCATTCACGTTAAGTGACGTCATTAACGCTGGCTTATCAACTTATAAATTAATTTAATTAACGCTATTATAAATATACGCAAATCAGGTCAAAATTATGTTATTAAAATAAAATTCTACTGTAGTGGAAGTTAATTAATAAAATTGTCATTAATTAATTGTTTTCATATTGTCCGAGTTATTGGTCCTCGGACTGTCAAGGTATTCGGCCTTGGGCCAGTATGACATTCCTTGGGCCAATAAATGGGCCAATACGAAAAACATCATAGTACAGGTAATTTAGCTGATGTCCATGGCACCAAATATATATACCAGAGAAGACAATGGATTGAATTGCATCTTGTTTAACGGATCATCAACATATTATTTATAGGTTATTTAAAACGGCCCCTCATACAGAGGAATCCGGGAATGCTCTTATCTCACTAACGAATAGATTAATATCGTTCTTAAACGTGCTCGGAGGATAGACTTCGATACACGGGACCTCCCGTTTACGTCCCCATTCGTGGGACGAGGCTAAGGGAAAGTGTATTGCCCAAGAACACACCAGCGAAACGTAGTGGCGCCGGTTAGGCTTGAACCGGGGTCCTCCGGTTTCAAGCTCACCGTGCGATCCATTTGACCATGCCATTCCAGGAGAGCGGAAAGGAGAGGAGAGGAGATGAGGAGAGGATATGATAGGATAGGAGAGGATAGGAGAGGAGAGGAGATGAAAGGAGAGGGGAGAAGAGGAGAAGAGAGAGGGGAGGGGACGGAAGAGTAGAGGGGAGGGGACGGAAGAGGAGAGGGAGGGGACGGAAGAGGAAAGGAGAGGAGAGGAGGGGACGGAAGAGGAGAGGAGATGAGAGGAGATGAGATGAGAGGAGAGAAGAGGAGAGAGGGCATGGGACGGAAGAGGAGAGGAGAGGAGGGGAGAGAAGAGAAGAGGAGAGTAGAGACGGGAGGGGGACGGAAGAGGAGAGGAGACGAGACGAGACGAACGAAAGACGAGACGAGAGAGGATAAACAAAGTTATGCAGACAATAAATTGAAATATTTTAGAAAATAATGCACGAATTACATTCAATATCCGAGGAATGTATTTGTAAAAATTACACATTATGGATAACTATTTTTTCTAGCCTGTTTAGTTATTCGGTACAAATACTATGCCTTTAAGTGTTTACTAAATGAGATATCAGTCAGATATATAATCTGTGGTACGGTGTTACACTTTAATTAGTCTTGATCATCTTCGACGCTTGATTGTAAATACGAACCTCTTTAAACAAATTTGAAACCGGAAGCACGTGTCCGTAATTATTGTTATTTTATTTATGTATTTTTGACTATCCACATTTAGTTTTTCGATATAATGATGAAGTTTCCCTCTTTGTTTACTGTTTAATTTATTGTCTTCCTGCCGTTCTGTATATCTTGGATAGAAGTGGCGCCTGTATCAGCCAATCAGAAACGATACCAGTATCTCGGTAAAATGGTTGCCGCGACAAACCTGTTTTCGAAGAACTGTTCTAGACGTTTGTCTTGAAAAAAAGAAAGCGTCGAAGATGTCTATATTAGGCTTTAATAATAATATCCCTTTTTGAAAACATCTTTCGCTTTATGGATATACGATCGTCTAGGAAAGGTGAAGCCGTGTGAATATCTCCTAAAATAGCCACCATTGTTTCGATATAAAGCATATCCGTTGCCATAGTAACCACCAAATCCGATGTTACAAAACTGTTGCACACAGAGATGGTAACGTCTAGATATACAATAGGCACAGTACAAGTCTGCCTCGTTACCATCAGCAAAACCACCGCTATATGCTTGGTTATCACCAGCAAAACCACCGCCATATGCTTGGTTACCACCTGCAAAACCACCAGCAAAACCACCGTCATACTGCATTTGTATTTCTGAAATATACAGAATGTAATTTCAGATTAACGTACGACCAGTACAAATATGAGAGAGAGAGAGAGAGAGAGAGAGAGAGAGGGAGAGAGAGAGAGAGAGAGAGAGTGGGAGGGAGAGAGCAGTGCAAATAGTATCCACTAGCGGATCCAGGGGGGGGGGGGGGGGGGCGCACCCGGCGCGCGCCCCCCCCTAAAAATTCCGGATCATACATGTATGTCCATGTTACTGTAGATAAAATATCAAACAATTTCGTTGCACGCCCTCAGTATAATTTTTTTTCTCGCTCGCTTCGCTCGCTCGACGCATAATGGCTAATGAGTGGTTTAATTAACACATTGTTAAACCCTTTTATTTGAAAACGGACTTTTTTATTCATACATGTATGTCCATGTTACTGTAGATAATATATCAAACAATTTCGATGCACGCCCTCAGTATAAAAGATGTTCTCACTCGCTCGACGCATAATGGCTAATGAGTGGTTTAATTAACACACTGTTAAATCCTTTTATTTGAAAACGGACTTTTTTTATTCATACATGTATGTCCATGTTATTGTAGATAAAATAGCAAACAATTTCGTTGCACGCCGTCAGTATAAAAAAAATTCTCGCTCGCTAGATTCGTAATGGCTAATGAGTGGTTTAATTAACACATTGTTAAATCCTTTTATTTGAAAACGGACTTTTTTTATTCATACGTGTATGTCCATGTTACTGTAGATAAAATATCAAACAATTTAGATGCACGCCTTCAGTATAAATTTTTTTCTCGCTCGCTTCGCTCGCTCGACGCATAATGGCTAATGAGTGCTTTAATTAACACATTGTTAAATCTTTTTATTTGAAAACGGACTTTTTTACCCTAACAATGCACTACCGCAAACGTTTTATGAGGCTAGAGACGGAACCGAAAATTGACCAAAATATTACGCCCCCCCTAAGCTGAAATCCTGGATCCGCCCCTGGACTATCACAAGAAACAAGAGTACCGGTAAATGAGAAATAAAATGCCCCACAACTACGATCACATCAGAAAGTGATACCACACCCGGTCTCGTTATGTCTGACGCGCTTGCAACATGTCATGATTACGCTCGAGCGTCGCAAACGCAAATATTAAAACAAGATGTGTTATCCTCATATAATTAATGTATGTACATATAGTGTATATTTTTTTCTGATGAAGTACATACCTGGGTAAAATCTATAAAAGCTATCTGCACCAACACAGAGACAGAAAAGCAGCACTGACACTTCCATATGTGACGACATCTTCCTACGTTCAATATCACAGTTGTTATCAATTTCTGCCTATTAGCACATATTCATTTATAATCATAATTACGTATTTAGAACAATAGGCCCGCCTACTATTAAACAACATCAATCATGTTTATTTAAGACTACAAAAACTCTCCGAACGGCATATGACTGACGGCATGGGAAAGGTTTTGCCTCCAACCTCTTTCTAACGTAGAACATAGTTAATCGTTTATTGTGCCAGAAATACAATTTATTTATTGTACATAAATCAGACGTATTCATTGTTACATAGAGATTAGTTAACTGCTGGGATCGATTATAGGGAAATCCTTCACAAGATGGTAGGCGTTTTGTTCTTTTCACGAACGAGCGTATACGAGTGAGTGAAAAAACAAAACACGCCTACCATCGAGTGAATGATGTACCTATAATAGAACACAGCAGTTAAATAATCTATTTATTACACTTTAAATCAGTCGATGCATGATTTTAACCGGGAAGATGTCGACTTCAGCAACACTATTTTGACGTCATAACTCAACGTCACAGTTAGTTATTTTTTATGTTCGGAGTTCGTATTAATATTTAGCGATTATGAATATTTTTTCACTGAGAAATCCCAATAGTTCACCGATAGAAATGTAATAAAAAGCGTGGGGTTAACGACGTTGCGTTGCAAACCTTCTCGTCTATCACCGCTGCGTGTTCGAATCTCACTGGGAGCTCGACTTCAGGAAGTGTCGATTCTTACGGATAGCGGGAGGCGTGCCGTACTGGTTCTACCCAGGTGCATGGTCTGCCTCCACTACAAAAAAATCGACCGTCATATATAACCTTACATGTGTTGAAAATGAGGTAAAACATCGTACAAACAACAAACGAAGCGTTTCTTTGGAAACATAATGTATTGCTATTAGTTGTATTCTTTCTGCATTTTAAAGATGGCGGCCGATTTGTCCCACTGCGCCACTGCTTTTCCATTTTACTGTACCCGCACACACCAGTACAATAAAGTAGAGGAGGTTTAACCACAATTTCAACAACAGGTTCAACAACATTTCCAACAACAGGTTCTACATTTTCAACAAAACAACAACGTTTGCTACAACAGATTCAAAAACATTTTCAACGGCAGGTTCAACATTTTCAACGCCATTTTCAGCAACAGGTTCTACAACATTTCCAACAACAGGTTCATCGCCATTTTCAGCAACAGGTTCATCGCCATTTCCAACAACGGGTTTATCGCCATTTTCAGCAACAGGTTCAACACCATTTTAAATAAAAACAACAATGATTTCGACAACAGGTTCTACAAGATTTTTAACAACAGGTTCAACACCATTTTCATCAAAACAACAACGTGTTCAACAACATGTTTAGCGCCATTTTCAACAACAGGTTCAACACCTTTTTCAACCAAAGGTTCGACAACATTTTCAACACAACAAGTGCAACAAGATTTTCAAAAGACACACACCATTTTCAACAACAGGGTCCAATCCAATCGTGAACGCTCGGAAAATCCCGTCATTCTTCGGGATCCCGCTTCGTGTGTATCCGGGATCCCGCCTCGTGTGTATCACGGCGCTTCGGTATGTTCAAAATATTGACATTCTGTTAGCCGGAAGGCAACGGCACAGAAAATAGTGCACTGTCGCTATGTAAACTCGGTCTTTATACTTGATGTTCAACCAAATTTACTTTAAAATTAAGGTATCTACAGTGTGATTCTTTTAAAACCATGTCTATTTCATGCAGATTCATGCAAATTGATTCAATATATGTATCTTTTAAACTCAAAATCTTGAAAATTATAATCGTTTTACTATGCCAAAGAGATTTTCATTTTACTATAGAACCTAACGATAAAAACAGAGTAACACAAATTTTATCACCTACTGAAAATAAAATAAAATCTCAACATCTCTGCAATGCAAAATTATGAATGGCCGCTAGCCACACGTGTTGATGTATAATTTGCGTTGAGTGTTTGTTTTTTACAATGCAGATGAAGGTTTTATCACTGCTTTCATGTAAATAAACTATTGATGGAGCAATCGGCTGAATAACATTGCAACATTTGGATGATAACTTTGATTTTGAATGCAAATTTGTTTTGGCGGTTTTGGCGGGAATCTAAGGCGCGATGACGTAACCAATGTGGAAACGTGCGTATCATTCTCGCCCTCGATCGATACTAGTATCATCTCTCGTGTTTGGCACTTAGAATTATGGGGGAAAAAGTAGTCTGGTCAGGTGATTTGCATATATATAGCTAGGGACCCAAACCCAGGTTTTAGGACCCAATCTAGACACGCCGGATAAAAGCATCAAACTTTCCTCAAATGTGTGTTTTATATTTCTGTGTATTTTTAAAAGGGTCCCCAAAGGTTCGTGAATCCCTAAATGTATTAGGATTATATGCACACCGAATTACCGCACGGCGGATGAAGTCCTGAAAAATCAGGAGGGGCACCTGCCGAATATCAGTGATGAATTTGAAAAATTCGAAATGACGTCAGTATGA
This sequence comes from Cyrtodaria siliqua, assembly GCA_037043455.1. Taxonomy (NCBI): domain Eukaryota; kingdom Metazoa; phylum Mollusca; class Bivalvia; order Adapedonta; family Hiatellidae; genus Cyrtodaria; species Cyrtodaria siliqua. The sequence continues at coordinate 78,687 of JAWPHD010007375.1, forward strand.
CGTGCGTATTACATTCGAGTAATGCTGCGAAGCAGTGTACGAGATGTTGCGAATGGGTCCAATCATTAGACTGCTACACGGCGTTTAAATATAAACGACTGTAGAAGTCCGCCATTATGTTTTTTGGCTTGTTTTATAGGCGTAGCCATTTTCACAGTTTATAGATATCCTGCCACCTTACTTCCTTTATGTAAGCGACGCGTCTGCATTATGTAAACAATATTGAGTGAAATCCCAATACATGTTTATCTTTTTATAGAACGAAGATCAAACGCTTTGCCACGATCGTGGTTGGAATGCGCTTTATTTGGAGCTAGACCGGGTACCATGGGCCCAATCTGGTGGAGCGCAAAAGTTCCCTCAGGTAAACTATTGAGTAAGTTACTGTGAAGCAAAGGAGTGGTGAAAGACACAGGGCTGGTATGTACTGAATGTTTTCCTTTATTTCTGAAACATTTAACTTGCTTCTAGCGAAAACCGCATGAAAATTGAAGGTAAACTGGACATGCTGCACTTCTTTTTGTGAAGCACAGTTTGAAGTGTACTTCGGTCATTTTGACCTCAGAATTCAAAAAGAAGGTGTTTACTTTCAGTTTGGAAAATATTTTGTGAAAAAGCGCAGGTCAGCAAATCATCTAAGGCCCATTTTTGTGTTGCACTGGGCATGACTGATACTACATTGTGTGTGTTATATGGCCAGCATAGTCAGGACTGGATATTTTCGGGTAGGTATTTATTAACAACCCTATGTAAAAATAATGGTGGTCTAGGTCCTTTATTTAGCCGTAATTTACGGCAACAAAATCGGTGTTTGACTGTCGCTTGTATTAGTGAAACGATACATGCGCAGTGCAGCAGTCTAGTCCAATCATTTGGTTCACCTCTGGTTTCTTTTTGTTTCGCTATCAGTATGCATTTCGATAACCAATTATAAACCATTGCAAATTAATTTGTTTAAAAGTTGTAAATATTTATGAAGAAAATTACTCTTACAAGTCATTTTTTGAAAGTCATATAGTTTTAAATGATACTTATTCATGCAGGGAATACTGTTGAAAATACACACCATCTAATGGATGTTGGTATACAATGATAAACACAAAGCCGATCAAATATCAGGACCATGAACAATCGTGAACCCTCGGCCAATCCCGTCATGAGATGTTGCGAATGGACCATGAAAGTAATTTACAGGTTACTTATCCGATATATGGGCTCATCGAACAAATAGGGAAAATGTTCATTTTACAAGATCTGTCACCAGCATTTCTGTCTTCAAACATACCTAGCCAATATGATGATACACAAGCAGACTGGGTCGATAATCTTCTTTATTTTTGTTATTCGCCAAAATCAAATCCTGTCAGAAAATCACATGTTTGTGTTGACATCTGCATGACCGTTGGAGCAGGGATACAATTCACAAGCAAAGTGGCCCAACTGAATGTATTTTACCAGTTGTTATTAGAGATAGCATTTTTCTCCATTTCCATGCCAAAAACAATGTAATCCAGCCATGAATTGCCATTTTATGCCATGCTCCATGTTGGGATTTTATTTTCAAGCGCTACTTTCGAGGGCAACGACCCTGGAAGCAAAACAGTACCGGTCCGACAACGACGCCATATTAACCAGTAGAGCGTCCACATACTATGTTGTTTGTGTGAGTTCTAATAGAACTCAGTAATATATACTACTCACAATTTGCTAAGCATCTAACCTTTCTCGTCTTTCACCCCAAATACAAAGGGAAACTGATTTTGAGAAAAACTACACAAGAAATTGTTTTGTAATCAATTTTTGACAATAAAATAATGAATTTCACATAAATTATTTTTTGAGTTTTATGCTGTTGGTCAAACCTCCATCGTAAAACGTCAAATTTAAATATTGGTGCTTAGAAAACTTTGAGTAGTATATATAGTACATGCAATTTTGATAGCAATACCGATATGAATATACATTTTGTGTAGGGTTCTATAAAAATAAATCTACAAAAATGAAACATACCGTTCTAATGCCGTCCTCCTAATTGCTACTCTTTTCTGTTTTTGATGTCTCGCACTTTCTGCGTCGTCTGCGTAGCATGGCGGACACTTAGGACCCACCTTGACCGTCGTCCGTCGTCGACTGTTATCGTCCTTCGTCGTCCGTCCCTCACACTTTAATCGGCAACTTAACCTTGGCCATAGCTTGAAAGGTGTTTGACATATTTCCATGAAACTTCACACGCATCTTCATCTTAACCCAAAGAATGTCGTTACACAGTCCAATAACTCTGACTTTCATTTTGGCAAAGTTATGCCCCCTTTTATAAAACCTATCCAAGCTCATAACTGGCCATAACTTAGAAACAGTTTGACTTATGTCACTGAAACTTCACACTCGTATTCATCTTGCCATCTTGCCATGTTGTTAGTAACTTGTTACCCATGACCAATAATTCCGATTTTCATTTTAGCAGAGTTATACCGCTTTTTATAAAACTTGAACTTGCAACCTAACCTGTCTCATAACATGTCAAAATATTGACATATGATCATAAAACGTTATACAGTTCTTCTTTATCAATTATTCAATGCCGTTGACATGTCCAATAACTCTGACTTTTATTTCGGCAGAGTTATGCCCCTTTTCATAAAACTTTAACCTGCAATATAACCTAGCTAATAACTTGACAAAATATTGACCTATGGTCATGCAAGTTTATAAAGTTCCTCCTTATAAATTATCCAATGCAGAATTATGTCCCTTTTCATAAACTTTAACACTTTGAAAACATCTGCTCCATAATTCACGAAGGGTTGCACCCTTCTGAAATAAAGCTGGCCACACAAGTGTTCCGTGGAACACCCTTCTAGTTTAAAATACATATATATTGCATGTCTTGACTTGCGTGTGATTGCATGGCTACAATTCGTGAACGCTACACTTCTTGTTAGGAGTTTGTATCTGCTTCAGCAATACACGCACGCACACACGCACTCACGCACCCACGCTCGCACACACACACAGCTGTTCCGTTATCGAGGGGTTAACGACATTGCTTTGTAAACCTTCTCGCCTCTCACGGCTGCGTGTTTGAACTCTGATGTCAGCTCAACTTGTGAGAAAAATGTCGATTCTTACGGATGGCGGGAGGTATACTGATTCTACACAGGAATAAGTGGAACAGGAACAATCAAAACCGAGAGTAAATACTATTCCCCCCAGTTCTTACATCCAGACATTGCCCGACAGCAGTGTAGGCTCGGGAGTCTTACATCCAGACATTGCCCGACAGCAGTGTAGGCTCGGGAGTCTTACATCCAGACATTGCCCGACAGCAGTGTAGGCTCGGGAGTCTTACATCCAGACATTGCCCGACAGCAGTGTAGGCTCGGGAGTCTTACATCCAGACATTGCCCGACAGCAGTGCGTTATAAACAAATAGGCTCGGGAGTCTTAGAGTGTTGAGGTAACAGGTATACGTGTACTTACAAAATGAACGAAGTATCTATGTAATTTAATCCCATTGTTTTAAAACGAGTTTACAAAATGTAATATTCAAATTATTTCAACGTTAATTGCTGCAATCTTAGTCACTGAGCTGTGGTCGTTTTTTTATTTGTTTTTATAACACCTCAGTTGTATCCCTTTTTAAAGATTTTATTTGGTTTATGGATGAGTGATCTTCTATGAAAGGCTGAGCCTTGTGCATATGCCCTAAAATAGTCGCCATGGTTTCGATAATAAACGTTTTCATTGCCGTAGTAACCTGAGTGCCAATAAAACCTTCCATTACAAAATCGTTGTATGCAGTCATAGTAACCCATTAACCTGCACCACAGACAATACATGGAGGATTGGTTACCAAATCCACGTGGTGTTTGCATTTCTGAAATAAATAGAATTTCGTTTACCTTCATGTATATATGGCTATGCAAAATAATGTGCTACACAGAAGGGGAGATAAGTAGAGTGAGTAGGTGAGTGAGTGAGTGAGTGAGTGAGTGAGTGAGTGAGTGAGTATTGGGTGGGTGGGTGTATGGGTGGGTGGGTGGATGAGTGAGAGAGAGGGAGATTTTCTCTATTAGTTAAAACATTAATACTCTGTTTACAATTAAAAATGCAATTGTTGATTTCCTTGTTTAGGTGAGTGAGTGAGTGAGTGAGTGAGTGAGTGAGTGAGTGAGTGAGTGAGTGAGTGAGTGAGTGAGTGAGTGAGTGAGTGAGTGAGTGAGTGAGTGAGTGAGTGAGTGAGTGAGTGAGTGAGTGAGTGAGTGAGTGAGTGAGTGAGTGAGTGAGTGAGTGAGTGAGTGAGTGAGTGAGTGAGCGAGCGAGTGAGTGAGTGAGTGAGTATTGGGTGGGAGGATTTTCTCTATTAGTTAAAACATTAATACACTGTTTACAATTAAAAATGCCATTGTTGATTTCCTTGTTTAATCATTGATGTGAAAAGCATAGCTCTTATGGTGTGTACATACCATAGAGCTATCACTCTTCCTGTAGGGAATATATGTAGACTATCCGAAACAATATCATCAGCACTTTCCGGTGAGGTTCCTGAAGACATCACACATTGTCTGCAAAAGCAACTGGCACATTTCAATTAACTCACCCTTAAATACCACACATGTATGCATAAAACTCACTAAGGAGAACGCTACCACGCCGATCTAGTAATTTTTGTACCAAAGCTAAATTTTTCAACATGTCCTTTTTGAATCAATGTTTTCCTCTCCAAATATCATACTCTCGTCTAAAATCTCGTTCTGTATTTGAAACCCGGCCAAACTTATGAATACATCTGACAACTTTTCGGTTATAGAGTACGTTGTTTTTGTGTCGTGGATTGGGGGAGTTCTGCAATTTGCAGTAGTGCTGAAGTCGTCGTTCCGGATATTTTACCTACCGGTATATTCCCTTTAGGGTCACATACCACTATTGTTTTGGGGCTACTGATTGGCTGAAAAAAGTATAGGGTGTATTAGGGTATATCTTTTTCGAAAGAGCTATTTTCTGATTGGGTAGAATTGCCTTAATCATAACTGATGTACATAAAATGTCAAAATAATATGTGTAGGTGATAAAAAAAAAATGTATTTGTTCTTGCATCTGGGCTATTTTATTGAGAAAATTGCAGGTATAGTAAATTGTCAGAAATTCACATTTATTTGCTGCGTGCCTGACGGTCATCACCGTCATCAAACCGAAAGTAGGTGAAAACAATACAAAAGCCCCAATTGTTTGCACTTTTTTAAGTGAGTCTAGGATAGTTCTTGAAAATAAAGTAGCCTAAAAGGTTCCCTTGGATGTGTAAAATGTGTTTTAGGGCCAAAAGGCTATAATGTAACCCTATGTAAAATGCAATAGTGGTATATGACCTAAAACTAGATTCTGCATGGGGTAAAAGTGAAAGTAGACATACTTTTTTTCTAACACAATGATTTGAAAGTGTGAGAAATGTTGAATTATGTTGTATTTTGACTTTTCTTGTAAGTTTTTTAATGATTTTTAAATATTTGAAAGTTTTATGATGCAATATAGGTAATTTAAATTCTTTGTTAGGGTTGTGGACACAAAATTAGCCATACCTGACACCTGGTACACACAGTTGGCCTGTTATGCACCTATTTGACACAATTAAAAGTATATCTAGTAAGTTTTATTCATTTCTGAGGGCTCTGCATACATTTTTTGGCAAAAATGTCAGAAAGCGACAAGCTGCGCCTGTCTGCTAAGATGTCGAAAAGGCGCTTATGTCTGTTTTGAAAAAGATGTTGAGGTAATCTCTGACTCTGAGTTCATCGCGTCTTTACGGTTAGTGTTGATATGCAAATATTTTATGCGGTTTAATACATTTTACAAATTAAATAATTTAGTTGGCAAAAAATATGACATTTCCATTTTTTTTTAAAGTTTTTTTCTGCCCCACCCCCTTCATTTTAATGAATTTTCATGGATCTTTACTGTCAACAGTGCTGTTTGGCTGCATGGTTGCATGAAAATGAACTGTAAAGGTGGCACAAACTATATCTAATAAAAAAATACATTAAATTGTACAGTTACATGCAATCTTGTGTAATGAGCATATTGTAGAACATGGCATGGCCTTAAAAATGGAGTTTGGGAGGATATTCTCAGAATTATTTTTTGTCATTTTTAAAGTGAAAAGTAGCATTTTCTTGATGGTTTCACATATAGAAACTGCTGCATAATGTTAATTAATCCATTTGAAGGCAGATTTTGAATATATACAAAAACAGTGGCATTTTTATGGTAAAATCTGCTATTTTGAGCCCTGAAAATCACAAATATCATTTTTCAGTTGAAATGATTTTCAAGAGAGCTTCAACTGGTTGAAAATCACATGTTATTGATGAAATCAATTCAAAATCACTTTATTTGAAACAAAAGATTGGAACGGTTGTCGAGATATGGCATTTTGAAAATTATGGATTTACGCGTAAAAATCGCATGAATTCGACATCAGCTGAAGCCCTTTAAAGCCCTCATATTTTGTAGAAAAGTGTTTTTTTCTAAAAACAAAAGACACCATTTTCCTCAGAATGAATGTATGAAACAATTTAGCAAGAAAAAACCAACTTCAGTTAGGTTTGAATGTCTATTTAGGTCACATACCACTATTGTTTTGGGGCTACTGATTTGGCTGAAAAAAGTATAGGGTGTATTAGGGTATATCTTTTTCGAAAGAGCTATTTTCTGATTGGGTAGAATTGCCTTAATCATAACTGATGTACATAAAATGTCAAAATAATATGTGTAGGTGATAAAAAAAAAAAAATGTATTTGTTCTTGCATCTGGGCTATTTTATTGAGAAAATTGCAGGTATAGTAAATTGTCAGAAATTCACATTTATTTGCTGCGTGCCTGACGGTCATCACCGTCATCAAACCGAAAGTAGGTGAAAACAATACAAAAGCCCCAATTGTTTGCACTTTTTTAAGTGAGTCTAGGATAGTTCTTGAAAATAAAGTAGCCTAAAAGGTTCCCTTGGATGTGTAAAATGTGTTTTAGGGCCAAAAGGCTATAATGTAACCCTATGTAAAATGCAATAGTGGTATATGACCATAGGATGAGTCATAACTCTATGGTAGGTACACATCTCAAGCGCTCTGAGTCTCACAGCGAGTTTAATACATGGAATAAAACATTTAAGATCGCAGTGGTGGGGTAAAGGTTAAACGATCAAACTGTGCACTAGGTCACATACCACTATTGATTTGGGACTTCTGATTGGATGAAAAAAGTATAGGTCTATTAGGGCATATAGTCAGATTGTAAGGTAGATTCTGATTGGATTAAATTATCCAAATCATAACAAATCCCCATCAAACATCCAAAAAATATATTTCCAACATAAAACATGTTCATTTAGGATATTTCGACTGAAATTTGCATTTTTATGGGTACAATTGTACTGAGAGTATATTTGCAAAAAGTAAAATTTCTTTACTGCCATTCTGGGGGTGCCTACCTTCAGTGCAATATTAGAGGCTGAAAGCATTACAATACTCCCAATTTGCTGGTCATTTTTGAGTGTCTCTAAGATAGTTCTTTGAAAAAAGTTAGGTTTTATCATCCGTTCCGATATAGGAATAGGGGCTGTAGGCCAAAATGCTATAATGGAGGCCTATGGGACATGCAATAGTGGTATATGACCACTGTGCAATAGGGCTACGCCGGCAGTTGCTGATAACATTCGTAGAGGGTAAATACTACCACCATCTTTATGAGCATATACATACAAAAAGTAACGTTTTATAATATACGCAGTAGTCGCTGGATTATTTGACGGAAAGAAAATCTCGCATTTTCATTGTTTTATACATGCATTATCACGGCAAAGAAGATTTAAACATTGACATTATAAAGTTGTTTTTAAAATAAAGATTCGCTGGTTTGTCAATTTTCACATTTTTTCCCCTCAATTCTCGACGAAAATAAAACCAATATCAACTATAAACTCACACTAATCTACACTATATTTTGCACGATGATTGCACGTGCGATACATACCTGGGTTAGATCTATAGAAGCTCTCTGAACCAACACAGAGGCAGAAAAGCAAAAGAAACACTTCCATCTGAAACGCCATCTTCGCACGTGCAATATCACAAAGGTTTTATATCAATTTCCGTCCGTTCTCAGTTAACACATACTCGTATATGATAAAACAGTTTATACGAGCAATTTTAATGTTTGAAACCAGCATTAATCATGTTTGATTGATATTGCACGGAAGTAGAGTATATTCTCTATAAACATCCACACTGCATTAAACGTTTTTTTCAACTGATTGTTTAACAATTAGACTAAACGTCTACAACAGGTAATGTGTTTACGACGAATAAATGTTTTGGGCGCCGTTTGTACATAGAGGATCTTACACGATTGTCTTTTTCATCTTGGATTCATTAAACAAATAGGATAAAGTTATATAATGCGAGGTATGTCGGGCGCCATATCAATGTTATCCGACGAGTTAAATAATGTCAATATTAAATAAGCACGAATTTGAGAATATATTAATATGCATCCAACAACTCCAAAAATGCTACATCGCATACAATTTTTAATGTATCTGCTCATATGTTGTTTCAGTATTTTTTGTACATTGCCGAGAAATCGGAACTGTCTCGTCGATTTCCGAAACCAGGCAATTTCAGTTGTTCGTCATGCTGTTGGAGCGATGATCCGTCCTTCATTTACATATTTATTACACTAGTTTGGTATTTATGCCATGACATAATTACGCTCCCACACCGTAAGTTGTGTGATAAACCACACCGTAAGTTGTGTGATAAACACACCGTAAGTTGTGTGATAAACCACACCGTAAGAAACCATACCGTAAGTTGTGTGATAAACACATCGTAAGTTGTGTGATAAACCATACCGTAAGTTGTGTGATAAACACACCGTAAGTTGTGTGATAAACCACACCGTAAGTTGTGTGATAAGTCATACCGTAAGTTGTGTGATAAACACACCGTAAGTTGTGTGATAAACCACACCGTAAGTTGTGTGATAAACCATACCGTAAGTTGTGTGATAAACACACCGTAAGTTGTGTGATAAACACACCGTAAGTTGTGGTAAGTTGTGTGATAAACACACCGTAAGTTGTGTGATAAACAACACCGTAAGTTGTGTGATAAACACACCGTAAGTTGTGTGATAAACTGTAAATTAGCACAATTGATGGCCTCAGTATTACATAACATGGCATGTTTTTGTGATTTCCAACGCGCAAAATTGACGCGCATTTGACTTATAATAACACATCTACGCACGTTTGATACGATAACAAAATATCATGATGAGTCAAACAGGTATCAACTACAAAATAATGTATTTGTAATTTATTGATAATAATACATGCTGTACATGTACACAAATTATAAATTAACATAGCACATTTGTTTACACAATTTCCCTGTTCATAGACCATCATTTCTCTATAAATACATTAGGCTGCAAACAGAAGTTATTACATTAATATAATGTTCATATATCATCATTTTTTCATAAAAAAAAATGGCTGCAAACATTAACTATTACAGTAATTGTCAATATCCATCATGCAAATGTCTTTGTACCATTGTGGCCTCACCAAGGTCTCCACATCGTGTCCCTGATCACGTGACCGATAGCGTCTTTTTTTCCTTCACCGATGCTTACGACGCCACCTGAGTTTTCATCATTGTCCGAGGTATAGCACGTATTCACACTCGCCATACTGCGATCAGACGATGAATTCACGGAATTATCACTAACACTATTTAAACTTGAATTAAACGAATGTCCAACCGCGGGAACGATATTGTAACGGCCATCTAGGAAGTATGACGATACTTTTGGTTGCAGCTGACCGCCATATTGAATGGGTGAACAATCTGTTAGTTGCGTCGATTTGAAGGCAGTAGTGTAGTCATTTACGCGTTGGGGCGTCGACAAATATTGAGGACCTCGATTCGATTGCATGAATTGGCAGGTCGTTTTAGACTTTTGCATGAACACTGTGTGAAGGTGGTTGCTAAGCTGATATAGTGACTTCCCGTCCACGGATTTTCCGGCTGATAGGAAACTGAGTGTTGTTTTTGTGCAGTCTTTGAAGCCAGCGCAGTATCCAGCTGCCTCGATTGCCATGGTTTCGGATCTCTGTTGATTCTGTAGCTGGGTCAGGTGAGTGACGGTAAGCTCGAGAATGTCAGTCTTGTCTACACGTGTCATGGGCGCAGTCTAGAACGAAAACAGCAGGTGTAAATACCATGTAATATATGTATACTTTAATTTCAGAATGGCTATATGTTACTAATGGTAAGCGATTTACAAACTTACCTTCATCTTGGAACGGTCAGAAGTTGACAGAATTTGAACGTTCAGTTGTTAACATCTCTGTCTCTGTCTCTGTCATAAAACTCGATTTCTCTCATAAAATACAGAACTTTCTTTCATAGAATACAGAACTCTCCCTCTAATAAAACGTAGAACTCTCTCTCTCTTATAGAATACAGAACTCTCTCTCTCTCTCTCGGTCATAGAATACAGTAGTCCTTAACTGTACGTAACCTAATCTCAGTAGTATAAATATATATATTTTATTATGTTTTATTACGTAGTAGAGAACTCACGTTGTTTCTGATGGTATCTGCGATTAGCGACTTCAGCTGTAAGATACTGTCGTTCATCCTCTCTCGTCTCTTCTTCTCAATCAGCGGCTTCCGTATCTGTTAAGCATAATATTATAAATATGGGATTATTATCAATAGAATCTGTACCTGTTAAACATAATATTATAAATATGGGATTATTATCAATAGAACCAATCAGCGGCTTCCGTATCTATAAACATATACATATGTAAGACATATTGGGTTAACATTAGAAGGGTCAAGTATCTGCGACTTCCGTATGCAATTTGAAGTCCACTCATTGTATTAACAGACAAAGAATCAAACACAAACGTCTAATACACATGACGTCGAGGGACTTTTGTCGTAACAACGGGAAAGACTATTGTTTAGCTCTTGTGTCACTGTCGACAAAGTAGTTCCAATCACCAACGATTTTGATGGAGGAAACAAGGTTTGTATTGTTCTATGTTTCAAACGGTAAGATTTATTACGACACTACTGCTAATGTATTATGTGTATTGCTTATTCCTTAATATTAATCAGTCTCGTTCCTCTCAGTGAAACAAGTAATATAGCTAGGTAAACATGTGAAGAATAAATCACACACGTGTGAGCAACGTTCGTGCCTGTTAAGCATGGAAGTGTATGCATGAAACTCATATTTATGCATATAAAATAAATATGGAAAACATTATAGGGGAACCACTGGCTTAAAGGCCGCTGGAACACTTATATACATTTTTGAGAGGCGAGACTTCGACTGCATAGTGGCGTTTTCCGACCAGGTTGTACTTTTTTCTGATATAGTTAAATGTCGTACATTTGCTTTCTTTGGAAAAAGGGATTTGTATTAATGAAGACAAGATAAGTTCCCAATTATACACTTGAAAGGGGTCCCCAATTATACACGTGTAAGGGGTCATCATAATACACGTGAATGTGATTAATTACTGATTATCTCAAGTAATTAAAGCAATCAAATTTAGCAATTAATTAGGAAAACGTGACCTTTTTGATTAACTCATTGTCGAAATTACTCCATGGACGGATCTGCAATAATTACTTTCAGTTGCTTCATTACTAGATACTATATATATAGAAGTAGTTATACGATCTGGTTTCACATTCAACCACGGAAAAAACAGTTGAGCGTTAAATTCATCCCTCAGTTAATTTATATGTTAATGAAAAGCAAACTGTTTGTTAATTATATAGACCTAACATGATTAAATTCATAAGCGTAACATAACGAATTAAGTCAGTATTCGTAGTTTTAGTATATCTATTTATATAGTTTTTCAATGAAATAAATGAACTTGTATATAGAAGAGAACTGTATTCTTCGAATCACTAGCGGGTAGGAAACAATCTGTAAATATATATGAACAGTTGATAACGCATTAGTTACACTGTTATATTGTGATGATATATTCATATACATTTTCATACATTTATATATGCACTGTTGCCATGTTATAATTTGCATCTTTATCCTCACGGGCTTTATAGCCTATTGGAAGTTTGAAATAAAGTATCTATATAAAAATCAAGTTTTAAAAATAGTTACTGCTAATGTAATGTTTGTATTACTTAGTTTTAACATGTTTCTTCCTTTTAGTTCAAGATGTTGACGGATGGAGGGAAATATACAGTACTGGTCCTACAAAGGAAAAGGTGAGTGTTCTGCCTCCAGCACGAAAACATTGCTGAAAATTACTTAACATCATTTAACACTTTAATTAAAAAAGGGAGCCATCTACATTTAGGTGACCAAGAGAAGCGTGGATAGTACGATGGCCCTAACGGAACACCGTATATAACAGACGAGTATTCTGTTTATGACGTTGATGATGTACATGGTAAACATGACAATATGGGATTAACGGACACTTACAGTTAACTGACCTGTATTCATGAAAAACGTTTTTATGCACGCTGAATCGTGTTTAATTATATAGAGCATTCGTTTTTGACGTAAATTCATTTGGGAAATATCTTATTAATGTATTCAACAAGCAGATGTTGATTCCTAAACGCGAGTATTTAAATCTTACTGTTTAATAGCATTCAAATAACAAACAATAACAAACTTTACACTGGCTTACCTTTGTGAGATACGAGGAGACTTCGCCCGGAGAGTTACGTGTTCCGACCATCTTTAATATTTAATTGTCTTATACTTGCTTTTCTCAGAAAAGAAGAATTTGTTATGAAGAAAACACGATATGTACCCTATTATATACTTGTAAGTATTATACACTTGATTAGGGCTTCCGCATGCACGTGGATTTAATTAATTACTTATATAGCTCAATTCATTAAAGCAATTAATTTTGGCAATTACTAAAAGAAACATGCCATGTTTGATTGACTCATTGTCAAAGTGATTACACGAGTCAACACTTTTCCGTAGACAGTCTTGCACAATTAATATTAATACTAAGTAAAAAACAAGCAGTTAATTGACATAATTGCGCATATATATACTCGTCGTAAAACACACTTACAAGTTAAAGACATCCGCTAATTAATTGAATTGTTAATGGAGAAAAGTTTGTGTTTACTGTGTTAATTACTGATATTTTTATAATATCATGTATATCTTTTCATTTATTTAGAAAACAATGGTGGCATGTGGCTGCCATGCACTTAATTTAAGTTGACATAAATTATCGTGACTTTATGGTCATTTTACTGCGACTTGTCGTGATAATTTCTCTTTTAAGACGACATAATTTTACGAATATAAAAATCAAAAGCATGACAAAATAAAAATCTCAACAATTATTAAAAAAGTCGTGATAATGCTTCAACGTGCCATTCGAATAACGACTTAAGATATCTACAAGCTAGGCTTTACGCAAGCGTAAAATAGTTGCCGAGAGACAAAAAGTTAACATAATAACATATCAATATTGAAAAAAATAAATGTTGTCACGGAGATATAAACACGCCACGACCGTTTTTTCTTACATTCTTCCCGATTTTTACCATCAGTTCACATGTGTTAAAAATGACGTAAAACACCATACAAACAAAACAAAGAAACAAACAGTTCTTCCTATCAAGCATTTTAAATCAATGTGAGCGACCTCGCTTCTTTCTGTTCACATAGCTTAACATGCCTTACATATTGATTACAATTCACCCTTTTTACTCGACGTGCTAGAAGTACACATCATCACACAAATACAATTGTTATCATGTAAGGGATACGTGTGCGTTAGCGTGTGCATTACAACACATATAAACTGTTCACGGTTACCATGTGTAATAATAAGATTGCGTTATCAAAGTGTAAAGGAACTGTTGTTACCTTACCATTAGCAATAATGAAAAACATAATAATGAAAAATTAAAAAAAAGAAGAAATAAAAGGAAATCAGCAGGCTTGAACTCTACCTTCCTCGGCACTAAAACGACGCCTCAATCAACTGCGCTATAGAGGCTTGTGAATGTTTTTTGACAAATAGGTGTACCGGAAGTAAAAATAATCCATTGAGTCCTGTGCAATTTTCTCCAAAAAACGGTTGAGAATTTATCAAGCCGATTTTATTCATAAATCAATAGGCCGGTGAGATACTACAAATGCATATATACACAGAACGTATGACATAGCAAACATATTTACAGTTCTAAGTATTTACATGAACATTATTCTGTTATAAACGTAATATTATATTATTTGTATTCCTAATAAATAGAAATAACGGAGAAGGTAATAACAGCCGCCGTTTTTTTTTTGCCGCGCCGGTTTTTGGCAAAAACAGCAAGTAATTCCAAATGAGCTAGGGCGCTTTCGACTATATCATATGAAAGCATATATCAAATGATTGTAAAATTATATTCTATTTCATCGGTGAAACTTAAATTTTTCCGAGAAATTTGACGCGAAGTTGACCTTTCCCATGGGAAAAGCATATTTTCCCATGGGAAAACATATTTTCCCATGGGAAAGACCTTTCCCATGGGAAAATATATTCCCATGGGAAATGGTTTGGGCATTTTTCCCATGGGAAAAATAAAAAGTATTTATCTTTCAATATAATGTCAAAATAGTATGCGGCTTTCATATTTAGGGTCTATGACAAAGTTTTACAGCGATACGAGCACTTTGATATTTTCCCATGGGAAATTTTTTCCCAATATTGTAATTTGGGAAAATTTTCCCATGGGAAAATGAGTTATTTCTTAATAGCTTAAACAACATTTCAAAGCCTGCAAACATCTTCCATTGCAGTGTTGACAATTAAATATGCCCTTATGTTTGTAATTTAATGAAATAAAAACTTTTCTAAAATAAAATGGGAAAATTCTCCCAAATTGTTATTGGGAAAATTTTCCCAAAATAAAATGGGAAAATTCTCCCATTTTTTGACTGGGAAAATTCTTTAAATATTTTTTAAGGAAATGAAAAAAAAATCTTCCAATTTGAAATAAGTATTAGTCAAATTATCAAACCAACAAAAAAAAAAATCAACCAGTTTGTTTAAGATATAGTGTTTTAACTCAGATCTGATATTAACTCAGAATGATTCAGATTGAGTATAATATGATGTGTTGCCTTGCAATTGGTCCTTAACATAGTAATGTGACTTGTGCAAGCATAGAAATGTGACCTGTGCATAGCATGATAGTTATTGGTACTGCACCGTTTTTTCCCATGGATCCCTGTTTTCCCACATTGTTTAGGAAAAATATTTCATTCGTTTTCATTCATTTTATATCCTTACAGTATAATGCGTTTATCAAGACAATGTCAGTAAATGTGGCCATTTTGGAAGTCTGATTGACCTTAGCTTTTCTTCTGTCTTGTCTACTCTCAATCAGAAGCGGCAATGGGAAATGTAAAATTTACCAATTGGTATTAGATAAACAGCTGCTTAACAGGATGCAGCTGAAAGAAACCCTATATCACATAAGCCATTAGCTTCAAATGACTGAGCATAACAAGCAGACAATATCCTTATAAATGTGTTTCACCTTTGAAACGCATGCCAAGGCTTGTAATGGTCCTTAAATGTTGTTGCATATACACATTTTAAGGTGTTGTCACATTTTCACAATTATTTATGGCGCTATTACTACAGTACTATGCTGTCATAAAAATCTATTTACCTAATGCATTTGAAAATTATTCTTGGTTAACTAAACAATTTGTGGTTGTGGTCGGGTCTATATGTCATTTGAACAACACAGATTGACTTCATGTATCAGAAACATATGATCATGTCTCTGTGCTGGTGACTTATTTTAAGTCTCTGTTGTTGGAATATCTCTCATCTCCATGTGGGTGAAATGTGGTTTGAATATCTATATCCATGTGGTTGGAATACAACAGCTCTATAAGTGGTTCGAATAACACAGACTGTATCCATGTATTTGAAATATATTATCATGTCGCTATGCTGCTGGCTTATCTCATGTCTCTGTGGTTTAAATATCTCTGGTCTCCAATGTGGTTGGAATATGTGGTTGCAATATATGTCTCCATGTGTCTGTTAATACATTGGGTTTCTATGTGGTTCGATTAACCCATATTGTCTCGTTGTAATGGAAATATATTATCATGCTAGTGGCTTAGTGGTTGGAATATTTTTTTCTTGTCTCCATGTGGTTGTATTATATCAGAACTCTATGCGGTTCAAATAACTCTTGCCTTCATGCAACAGAATTGTATTATCATGTCTCTATATAGTTGGCTTATCACAGATCTGTATGTAGTTGGAACATATCTTGTCTATATGCGGTTGGAATATATCAGGCATCTATGTGGTTGGAATATCTGTTCTCTTGTGGCACGACTATCATTTTTTGCTATATTGCTGGAATTAATACATCATGTGCCTAGTCTATGTGCTTGGAATACCACACTATGATGCTGGAATAGCACATATGTATATTCAACATTGTCATCACAAGTCTCCAAATGTTGAAACATCAAATGTATCTATGTGGTTGGAATATGTCAGGTCTTTACATGGTTGGACTATATCACATCTCCATGTGGTTATCCTACATCTCCATGCCGTCTCTCTGTTGCTAGAATATCACACGTTACTGTAATTATGTGGTTTGAATGTTTTGTGGTTGAAATATCTCTGTAGTAAGAATATCTTCATTCTTAAAGTATGTGGTTGGAAATATCTTGTGTGCTTTTACGTGGGAATATATCTCATAAAAACTCCATAGCTTAATATTGTGTGTGTCTCTATGTGGTTGGAATACCTCATGTGTCCATGTGGTTGGAATATTATTGCCTCTGTAGATTTGTTTGGACTATCTGTCACTGGAGAACATGGAGCAAACCTAAAATACAATAAATTTATTATATTTTGAATTCTTTGTAAACTGATCTTATGTTCATGAACAGTCTGTAAGCAAAGTAAAACAGGAAATGTAGCATTCAATGACCACAGTTAAAGTCAGAATATGCTTATTGTTAACCTTAACAGAGATGATAGAGACTTTGTGTCAAGTATTTGTGTATAATATTACCGTCAAATTTGCATTAAATCCCAATATGAATCCAGCTGTAAAACTACTTTCAACTATTGTGTTTACATAAACATTACCTGTGCTATAAACCATTTGGATCTGCACACTTCCTGTGTTGTTGTTAGCATCGGCGCAGCATGTAGGGGATACAGCGTAATAAGTGCGCACATATTTATTACTGTGTACAGTTTAATTTTAGTCATTTTATTTGTTAGCGTAATTCTAAAAGTAAGTAACGCTTCTGAGTGCTTTGTCAGATGTTTCAGTTTATGTGTAAATAAGCATATTCTGTCTTTAACCAAATACAATCCCAAACTTGCCTTTCATATAAACTACAGTACAGATAAGGCAAAACCCACACTTTACTCGATTCACCGAGTTTGGTCGTATCGAGTGCCGCGCAGATCTACGCGGACGAGGAGTGACTGTTTGGACTCGGTAAATCCTCTCAGCGAAAGAACGCCATTGTCAAGTCATTTGCACTCCCAAGTTACGTAGAATCCAATTAACCATGAGTGCTCGACTGTGGTGGTTTATTATTTATTAAAGCCAATCGCAAGAAAAAGTACAAACAATGAGACGCCGAGTGCATATTTTCTGTGCAAGACTGATAAATACACTGAATAAATTTCGAAACAAATACGTATTTCAAAATTTTAATGTATTTAATCACAAGTTTTGTTCGTTTCTGTTGTCCAAAAGTCACATTTCTTCAACCGAAATAAGTACCCATAATTCTTGGCCATGTATGTACCTTTTAACAAGGCGGCACTAACAACGGGTTTATGACCCGGAATTCTTTACAATTTTTTCTGATTATTTCTGACTAAAGAACCTGTCAACAAAATAATTAACAGCAGAACAAATTTGTTACAAATAACGATTAATTAAAAATACAATTATAATTTCCAGTATAATAATTACTAATTGAATTTTATGTTCAGTAGTCGCGAAGCCGGTAATAGGAACCGCCATATAACTATCGTGACCCAGTATACATAATCCGGACATTCAGATTTTTCCACATCCGCTTTTCCAAAACAGAAGTAAAATTGTCTTCTGCTTCGATTTTTTTGAAGTTATTGAATAATTATGCATTAAAATGACTGCAATTAGAAAAAGTTGCACCCTTTACCTGGACAGTATCGACTCGGCAAACTCCCAAGTTTATCTACGCAAAGTATCATGGCATAAGTACGCCGAGAGCTTTTCGCGTAGGTGATTCCCACTCTGAGTAGTTTTATCCTCAAAACTCTGCGTAATTACGCGATTTGTAATTTCGCAATTGGCGTCAAGGAGTAAAGTGTGGGTTTCGCGTGAGCTGTACTGTACCAACACACCAAGTTTCTTCTATGTTTAGTAACAGTTTCCTTGACTACAGTGATCCCAATCCCAGGCTTTATGTTCATATTTATAAGCTACCTACTCATACAAATGCATTCAAATATCTCATTCCTAACTAAAGGTATTG
Source organism: Cyrtodaria siliqua (assembly GCA_037043455.1). Taxonomy (NCBI): domain Eukaryota; kingdom Metazoa; phylum Mollusca; class Bivalvia; order Adapedonta; family Hiatellidae; genus Cyrtodaria; species Cyrtodaria siliqua. The sequence goes on from JAWPHD010007375.1 coordinate 97,300, forward strand.
TGCGGAAACCATTTTGTGCGAAAACCATTTTCTATATTTTTTGAGTAATTTTTACAATTTCTGTTGCCATAGCAACCACAATTTACTTATTAATAAAAAAAAAGAACCCCCTCTTACCTACACACAAATTTTCATTAAATTATCTTTTAAAGCATTTCTTTTGTTATCAAAGGATACATGTATTTTGTGTATTTTTACTATATCCATTGCCATAGTAACCATATATTTGTCAGATCAACAAAATAAAAAATAAAAATATGGGTATAATCCCTTCATTGCCCTCTAGCAACATGTCAAGTTTCATAAAAATATCTTAAATACTTTAATTTCCAGGATCCATATTTGTGGGACGGACTGAAAGACTGACTGACTGACTGACTGACTGATTGGAGGCAAACCTCTAGTCCCCTCCGGCGACACACCGGTAGAGTACTAACAAAAAAATATAATTTCTACAATTATCTGCGAGGTTATTTTTGTCAATAAGAGCAAGGTTATGCTTATCTGTGTATCGTTATCATATCACGATACAGACCCCACAATACCATACGTATGAGAGAAAGTCGCGCTTAAATCATATCACGATTAATCATTGCACCCCTAGTTATTGGGGTACTACGTATATGTACGTGAAGTTACTACGTAAGTATGTGAAGTTTCATAAACATAGGTCAAAAAAATAAATTCTTATGGCCACTTATGAGCTTGCCTATATAGGTTATTGAATACTACATTACTTGAGGTAAAATGATCAAGGCATGTTGTAGTCTTATAAACATAGGCCAAATACTTGTCAATAAATACTGATAAAGGTGATCCTTTGTGAGCAACAAACACAATTAAGAGAATAAAGCAGCAGACTCGGTTTTATTGAGTCTGTTCATGAGAAGTACTGAAACAAGCAACACCTCTCAAGCCTCCTAGCACCGGCGTAAGCAGTATTCTACTTCAAAGCCACCTATATTGGGCTCGTTGGTCCCAAAGGACCAGTAAAAATAACACTACTGATTCGTAGCATGGGGAGACTTTTTACAGCCGCCACACTGCACTAAACGAACGCTAGTGTGAATGTTAATCAATATATGACCAAGCTTAGGTTGCAGGTTGAAGTGTGAAGACGATGCACAACGATGACAAAATATAATTTGGCAAAATATTCGAGAATTTGTCAGTTATGTATGGAGCCTCAGGTTTACCCAAAGTGTCTGGTATGTGTTGATTCTCTTTCTACTGTACATATAAAACAAGAGGCCAAAGAGGGCCTTTATCGCTCTACTGGCTACCCACTTGGCAAGGCCAAATTTGACCCCAGGTTCATCATTTGAACAAACTTGGTAGAGGATCCAAAAGATGATAATAAATAAAAAATATTAAACCTCTTATCTTTTGTAGTTTCAGAGAAGATTTTTAAAATTCTTCCCTAAACCGATCCAACAAGGGTCCCTAAGCTCTCAATACCAAGGTTTCTTATGAGAAAAAAAATAGATTTTTTTTTTATTAAACAAGAAATGTCACAGTAAGTGCCAAATGCCCCCGAAGTGACAGATATATTTAAATATAATTTTAAAAAAAAATTATTAAAAAAAATATATATTTAAAATAAACAAACACAAAATATAAAATTTAAAAAAAAAGAAAAAAAAAAAGAACAAATTTAAAAAAAAAATCACAAAAAAAAAATTATGAAAAAATAAAAAAATAAATGAAAAAAAAATTAATGAATTTTTTTTTTTTTTTAATTAAAACAAGTTATTTCAAAAGTTATTGTCTCACACAATTTGACCTATGACCTCTAAGTGTGACCTTGACCTTGGGGCCACAGACCTGGATTTGTGCTTGACACATCGTCTTATTGTGGTGAGCAATTGTGTCAAGTAATTTGAAAATCCGTCTTAACGAGGCAAAATATAGCATTTTAAACTAAATCAAGGGCCATAACTCTGCTGTTATTTGTTCGATCTGGCTGATTTTTGAACTTGTCCGAGCTTTTATTGATATTAACAATCTGGTAAAGTTTCGTAAAGACCGGATGAAAAATGAAGGCCCTATCGTCTTAACGAGGCAAAATATAGCATTTTTAATTAAATCAAGGGCCATAACTCCGCTGTTACTGGTCCGATCTGAATGGTTTTCGTACTTGTCCGAGATTTCACCAATATAAACAATCTGGTAAAGTTTGATAAATATCGGATGAAAAATAAAGGCCCTGTCGTCTTACGAGGCAAAATATAACATTTTTAACTAAATCAAGGGCCATTACTCCGCAGTTACTTGTCCGATCTGGTTGGTTTTCGAACTTGTATGAGCTTTCATCAATATTAACAATCTGGTACAGTTTGGTAAAGATCGGATGAAAAATGAAGGCCCTTTTGTCTTAATAAGTTAACGACAGACGGACGACGGACGGACGACGGACGGACGAGCTACCAGTTTATCATGCAGATATGCACTTTTCTGACTAATAAAGGGGTGACCTATTAAATTTTGCTTTAATAAGGCACTGGCCAATAAAGCAAATCAATGCGGAATCTCTCGGCGTTTATTGTACGTAACGTTATCTGACGTCATGCACGTAACTTTGCCTGACGTCATAAAACAAACAAAAAACAACAACATGGCGACGTCCTCTATATAAGCGTACCATTCTGAGAAATAGGTAATAAAAGTAATTCATACAGAAAATATGGATAATCTACATGATAAATAGAATATTATGTCAGTGCCTTTTACTATCAAGTTTATTAGGCTCGGCACGAAAACGAAGAATGGATCGGCAGAGCCTCGCCATTCTTCGTTTTCTAAGCCTCGCTGTGAATTACAGGCCACAAAACTCGATTTGGACGAATTAGAACAGTATGGAAGGCGTATGTGCCTAGACATTAGTGGCATTCCAGGAGATACTGGCTCTCCCCAAGAAAATGTTGAGACCAAAATACTGAACCAAGCTGCTAAGCATGGCATCGAACTAAGAGAGTCTGACATTGACAGGTGCCACAGGAAAGGTAGGCGAAAGGGTACTGAAAATCGCAGAGTCATTGTAAAATTCACAAACTCGAAGGCTAGACAAAGGGTTTACAATGCTCGTAAGACTTTAGGTGAAAGCATATTTGTACAAGACAACCTGACGCGTTTTCGTGAAAGTCTTGCGTATGAGGCGCGGCAGCTAGTAAGAAGTAAACAACTGTCAAAAACGTATATCGCCGGATGCCGTGTATTCGTCGTTTTCCCCGGTGAAATGAAAGGTATACCAATCCGCAGCATGGAGGCGATCCAGTGCATTAAATCAGGAAAGGCGATTCCTCAAGACTAAGCCGATTCCTAAAGACTATGTTTTCCTAAAGACAAAGTTTTATTTTCGTCTTACTTTCTGACACTCAATGGTAAACAAACACTGTCCTAAATACTGACAGGATTATTCGTTATTATATAACGCATCAGCCAATTATATGTAATATAAAACATACCTGTTCACAGTATTGTTATTCACACCTCTCCACTAGTTCACCTGTGAATTTTGCAGACGATATATCCAATTGTACATAATAGTACATAATTATGCAATTGTGCCAGTGTTGTAGTTTGTGAGGGTCAAATTTTGTTGTTAAATCCATTAATTCATATATATATCCAGTAAATGTTCTCGTCAATTAAAATATTGTCCAGAAAATAATACATATATTATATATAATTTATTAACACTTGAGAGTCAAAGTGTGTGTTTAAATCCATTAATGAATATACGCTAGTATCCAGTGAACTGTTTGGTAAATAGTAATACTGTCCAGTATGTGTTGTTTCTTTGTTTTGTTTTCTAAATCTAACACTTAAAAAAAAAATATATACATATAAATGTAAATGATATACGCTGGATATCAATTACCTAGACATGTGTTTATGTTACGAAATGACTTGCTGTATATAATCCTTATGCCTAATAGCATGATCATACTAGCTTGTACCACACGCGACTATATTGCACCCTGCCTAATATCTGGTTTACTTTTTACCGTTGTTGATCTAAATTAGTACTGACGTATAAGTGTTGATCGCACGAGTATCATTACTATGGCGTTGATTTGGCCTATATTATGTCATGTAAATGTGTATATGTATTATTACTCAAACTGGGCCCGAGCGATTTACGAAACTGTTCTTTAAATGTATTATAAACGTTGTTATGCTGAGTTTAATTTTAATAAACATGGCTTATTTCATAATTATATGTCAAGATATAAATCACTGGGGTATTTCTCTCCAACAGTTTTAGGTATTGTATATTATAATGTTTGAAATGGATTTTTTTTTTTCCAGTGACTATATGCACAGGTATTTGTAACTATTGACCCATATTATTTTGTATTATGTAATGTGGTTACAGTGTGGCTTTTTTTAGGGTCAAATTAACCAGCTGAGATGATGCTATCACTTACTTCTTTGACTTCTATAATAATATACTACTTATTAATGATGGTCATGGAAATGATATGTATTCGCTGTATTTATGAATGGTGGCATAGGATTTTTATATGCTATTGCGAATAGCAACTTTCACAATTATTGTATTGTGTGTTCTTGTGTTGTTTTTTTTTTTTTTTTTTTTGGGTGTATATTAGTCACACTACTATTTATTATGGTGGTCTTGGATATTTATAAAATGACGCAATTATGTTTCCTATGTAATTGCATTGATGAAACCAATTAGAATTTGTTTTTGAATTTTGATTTCAATATTATAAGAAAAAATTAAAGCACTATTTAACGTAAGTTGATATATATTTTCTTTTGTTTTGTAATCTAATTTTCTCGTTCTAGGATGCAGTTTTTTTTCTTTTTTTTTTTTCTTTTCTCAGTGTAAAAGCAAATGCTTTTAATATTGTTTATTTGTGTCCTCCCGTGCCTGCCGCGCCCCCATGTTTGTTCACCATATCTTCTCGTATATTCCTGTATATCACACCAACTCACATGCCAGTTGGTCCGATTGTCGCTCTTCATTATATTTGACTTTATAATTTATCCCCATGGGTAATGACCTAAACTCATGGAGAGCGACTATTGGACTTTATAATAACAGGCGACAGCGAAACCTAAAATCGTGTACGTGCTTTATGCATCCTCTTAACATGACATTAGATATCATTATGTACTTCATTCATTGTTTAATAAGAGTAACTCAATTAATTGCTCGTTTTTATTTAAAGGCTGTGTATCCTTATATTGCATTCATCGCCGTATTATTTGTATGCCACACTTTTAATTCATTATCGGAGAAAAATAATTATGAATATAAATCTAATCCGATTTTTTTTTCAACATGCGATATTATACAAAATATTTACTTTTTCTTAACTATGGGTACTTTAATTATATTATCAGGAGATGTAGAACTGAATCCGGGCCCAAGTTATGACACAAGGCAATGCTTTTCAATAATACATCAAAATATTCGTAGTATTAGAAACAAATTGGACTATATCAAAGACAACTTCGTGGATTTTGATATATTGTGTTTTACTGAAACTCATCTATCGACTGATATTGGAAACGAAATATTACATTTAGAAACTTTTGATGTTATGTTCCGTAAGGATAATACATCTCATTCCGGCGGATTATTAATGTATATCTCGCCCCATTTAAGACCAAATAGGAAAATTGAATTGGAATATTTACTTCCTGAATCAATATGGGTTGAAATTAAAGATAATAGCCAGTCTTTTCTAATATGCACACTTTATCGTCCACCGCACTATGCAGTTGAATTCTGGGACAGGTTAAACGTCTGCATTGAACATGCTTCTGAAATAACTTCAAATATCATTATCTTAGGTGACATTAATGAAGACCAATTAAACCTGTCAAATCATAAATTTCGAGATATACTTACTCTTAATAATATGATAAATATAATTAAAGATCCTACCCGTGTAACTAACACTTCAAGCACTTTAATAGATCCAATCGCTATCTCTAATCATTTAACTTCTTATGATTCTGGCGTTTATCAAACAGCAAATCTTATCAGTGATCATTATAGTACATATGCTTTCATTAAAAGCGAACTTTGTATAAATATACCGTTTCAAAGAAGAGTCTGGAATTACAAACGTGCTGATTTTGAAAAGTTGAATAATTTAATGAGATCAACAGACTGGACTTTTTTGCATACAGATTTTGTAGATATCGCTGCAAATAGTTTTATTAATAAACTCACCGATCTCATGAAGGAATGCATTCCAACTAGTTTCGTCACAATTCGTCCAAATGATAAGCTTTGGTATAATTCAGAAATTCGACTTGCATCTCGTAAACGCGATAGAAAAAAATCAATAGCTTTACGTACAGGCAATCAATCAGATTGGCGCTTATATAAAGACCTTCGAAATAAAGTTAATAATATGAAAAAGCATGCTAAAGAAATATTTTTTAATCAACTTGAATTTTCTCTAAGTGATATGAATTCTGCAAATCCTCGACAGTACTGGAAAATAATCAAAATGTTAATTAAAGAAAACGCCAACAGTTGTAACGTCATACCACCTTTAAAGAACAACGATGGTTTATATTCTGTATCTGACGAAGAAAAGGCAAATGTATTAAATGACTTTTTTACATCAGTATCAACTGTTGACGACACCAATGCCATTCTACCACAATTTATACCTAAGACGATCAATACTATCAATGATATTAATATTACTGAAAATGAAATTTCTGATATCCTATCAACTTTAGTGATAAATAAAGCTAGTGGACCAGATGAAATAAGTCATAGAGTCCTGAAAGAAACTTCAAAAACAATATGTCGCCCCCTGTGTATTCTGTTTAATCGTTCAATTCAAGAGAATATCTTTCCACAATGCTGGAAATTAGCTAATGTTATGCCACTTTTTAAATCAGGTGATAAAGATTCACCTTCAAACTATAGACCAATATCGTTAATTAGTTGCGTTGGCAAAGTTATGGAACGCGTGATATTCAAACATATTTTTAACTTTTTGCTTACCAATAATTTAATATTTAAAAACCAGTCTGGTTTCTTACCTGGTCACTCAACAGTTTATCAACTAATTGATATTTATAATCAAATATGCAAAGCGATTGATGAAAACAAATTTACATGTATGGTATTTTTTGATATATCCAAAGCTTTCGATCGCATCTGGCACTCAGCTTTAATTTTTAAACTCCGACAACATGGCATTTCAGGCAACCTTATTAATTGGATAAATAATTATATAACTGATCGTAAACAAAGAGTTTTCGTTGGTTCGACCTTTTCTGAAATAAAAACTCCAAATGCCGGCGTACCCCAAGGGTCTGTTCTAGGACCATTATTGTTTTTAATTTATATAAACGATATAGCTGATGCATTGCTTAGTACGACAAGGCTATTTGCTGATGACAGTTCTATTTCGGTATCTACATCCGACTTAGATTATATGGAAACTACAATTAATGAGGACCTGTGTAAAATATCGAATTGGTCAAAGCAATGGCTAGTAAATTTTAATCCATCTAAAACTGAAGTTATCTTCTTTTCATTTGCAAACAGAAACCGTCCGTCTTTGTTATTTGAAAATACACAACTTAACTTTGTTGACCATCATAAACATCTAGGAGTAACCCTTAGTCATGATGGGTCCTGGCATCAACATATTTCAAATATTGTAATATCTGCGTCTAAGGTATTAGGTTCAATGAAATTAATGAAATTTAAATTAAAACGCCAAACGCTTAATCAAATATATAAATCTTACCTTCGCCCTATTTTAGAATACGCGTCTATAGTATGGGATAGTTGTACAAATTATGAAAAAGATAACTTAGAAAAAATACAATATGAAGCCGCGCGAATAGTTACTGGCCTGACTCGTTCTGTCTCTATACAAAAATTGTTAACTGAAATTGGTTGGGTCTCTCTGGCCGACCGAAGACATATCCAAAAGTTGATATTGACCTTTAAGTTTACAAATGGAGATCTACCGAGTTACTTGAATGAAATATTCCCTGCAACTGTTTCGGAATCGAATCCTTACAACTTGAGAAACAGTTCCAACTTCGTTACTTTACCTAGAAGAACAGAACTGTTTTCGAGATCAGTCTTACTGTCATCTCTAAAACTTTGGAATGAACTTGATATTAATATTCGCGAAGCACCATCCCTTTCGAGTTTTAAAACTAGACTTAACAATTACTTTAAACCACCGATAGTACCCCAATACTATATACTGGGTGATAGATACCTTTCAGTTCTACATGCGCGTTTGCGAAACAACTGCAGCAATTTAAACGCTGATCTCTTTCTTAATCATTTGAGGGATAATCCCAATTGTATGTGTGGTGATGGTTTTGAAGATGTTGAGCATTATTTGTTTAGATGTGTAAATTTTAGAAATGAAAGACGGCAATTATTTTTAGACACTCGTATATTTCATCCTTTAAGTACTCACAAACTTTTATACGGCATCGACCAACTAAAATACGAGGAAAATCATATTCTATTTACTCAAGTTCAAAACTATATTAAAAACACTAAACGATTCCAAAATCCTTAACTTTGTATCAATATAGCGTTGTAATTTGTCTATATCTACTGTCGCTATGTTTCTATCAGCCTGAACGGGGATATTGTGGTGTTATTTCGGTGGAGATTGCGTGGGGGTAGAATGGCACGGCAGAGTTTACTTTTTTGGATTTTTTTATTATTTTTTTCTTCGTTTTTCCTTATCAAATTTATATTTAAATATATTGTTACAATTTCAAACCGATAATCATATACACTTTTTCAGCCACAATGGAGAGAACTGTAACTAATGTTGTAATAACTTGTAGTTCAATCCATTTGCATATGTTTCTATGAATATTGTGGTGTTGAATTGATGTATTGTAACATATCTGCAATAAAATATTATTAAATTAAACTAGCCTCGCCTAATAAACTTGATAATAAAATGCACTGACATAATATTCTCTATATATATGACTTATTTGCATAATGGGAGATGGATTTTAATCCAGGTAATAACGTACCATGTCCTTCATATAGTAATCCAAGCATCAATCAAATCGTCTCCTGAGAATTAGGTTATTTTAATATCTCACCAGTACAGGTACACTTGCATTGGTTGTATTTGGAAAATTAAAATCAAAATAAAATCTTAAAATCCTACAATTTTTTTTCTTTTTTTTTTTTCTGAGAGCCAAAAATACAAAGGAAATTACCCCACTAAGACTGTATAATGGACTATCCTTTTTTGAATTTGGACCAGTCCATTTATAATACAAAGGGGTGTTTCAGTCAACTGACTGATGAGCACCCACCGACAGTGTAAACCCTGATCAGCCTGCAAGATGTTGTGCCAGTCATTTTGGTAAAGGTTCCAATTCATATCACTTATGTTTTTTGAGAAGTAGTCACCACTTTCGCATTTTCGAAATCTATTTTAAGCAGTGGTGGCCATCTTGAATTTCATACCGACCTGAATTTTTGCTAGGATCAACTAGACATCAAGAGCAACTGCAACATTCCTGTCAAGTTCCATAAAATGTCATAAAGTTGTTTCAGAAGAGTAGTCGCCACAATTTTTTCCTATATAACTCTATGTAAACAAATATGGCCGCTAGCGGCCACATTTGACATCCAATCAAAATGAACTTTGGTTAGGACCAATGACATGTCGTAGCAGTCATTTTGGTAAAGGTTTCAAATCAATATCCCTTACATTTTTTGAAAAGTAGATGTCACAAAGTCACATTTTTAGAATTTATATTTATGTGTAATTTGTTCGGTCCGATTACACATTCTCCACCCTCGCATGATCTAATTCTGTATTTGGAAACTTATCCCACTAAATAAAAATTCCTGTACGAAAAAAGCAGACGGAAACCAGGCATGAAGTAGACGGATTCCAACAGGTTTTTAGGCATACTGCTCTTTTTCCAAGCGTCAACAAGCAGGAGACGGAATAATATGACTTTGACGTCTCTTGATAGAGGCGTGAAAATGATGCCTGGCAAGAGGCGTAACTTAGATGACGGGCGTCATTTTGGACTTTAACATTTTACACAGGCATATTTTACAACTGATTATTTGAGGCAATGGATTTTAAATATCATTCTGGGAGAAAATTCAGTTTGAAATTTTGTGGGAATTTTTTTTTCACATTGTTCTTATTCATACAGACCTAATCTGTAATACTAATAATTCGACACTATTTATAAGCTCATATTAGAAGCTGACTGGACATGAAATGTGTATTGTTTTATATGATTTAGTTACCTAATTGAAAGTAACTCATTTACATTCACTCATTTTCATATATTACGCCTCAAATTCCGTCTAGTTGAGGTGTTGTTTCCGTCTAGTTTTTCTATTTAATTTAAATGGTTACCAAATATTTGACGTCTGGAATTTTGGTAAAAATACGTCTTGTTTCCAGGCGTGGAATTTCGTACAGGAGCCCAACACACACTGAGTGTCAGACCAGTCAGGAAGTACTTCCAAGTCATAGGATACCAAATTAGCTCCATGTAAAAATGAAAGGTTTCTAATTGTATGTGTTTTCAGCTCGACTGATCAAACATCAGCAGAGCTTATGCCGTGGTGCGTCGACCGTCCATCTGTCTGTCTGTCCGTAAACTTTTTTTTGTGGCGACTACTCCTTTGAAACTACTTGACAGATTTTCATGGAACTTCACAGGAATGTTGCTCTTGATGTCTAGCTGATCCTACCAAAATTTTAGGTTGGCCGGAAATTCAAGATGGCCACCATGGCTAAAAATAGATTTAAAAAAATGTGATTTTGTGGCGACTACTTCCCAAAAACTGTAAGTGATATTGATTGGAACCTTTACCAAAATGACTGGCAGGACATGTTGTTCGTCCTAACCAAAGTTAATTTTGATTGGATGTCAAACATGGCCACCAGCGGCCATCTTTGTTTACACAGAGTTATCACGGCTTTTTTTCGGAAAAAGGGAAAAAGGCCCAGGCCCTTCAATAAGGGAAAAAAAGTCTGAGTTAATGCGGAAAGAATAATGCAATAGGGGGGAACAGTGTATTAGGCAGAAATTGAAGATTTGGGTGTGCATGTATGCAAAAGAGGTACATTTTAAGATAAACTGTCTTCTAGAAATGTATCCCAAACATAATAATGTTTCGAAAGTTAGAGGGGGAAATAATGTTAAGTCAAAAAAATAAATATATCTATTTTTTTTTTTTTAGGGGAAGTTTTAGCGGGTTTGAACTCGGGACCCCTTCCATGTGAAGTGGACGCTCTTCCGATATCACCATAAAAGCTAGCTCTGCGACGAGTCAGTAGTAACATGCTTATATAAACCTGTCTATTTACATACCCAGCAACTGAGTCCTATACTACAAATTTGTAAATACCAAAATGTCTGAAAGTATCCAAAACATGCTCGATCGGCATGATATTCATTTCTTTGGCGAGTTTGATGCATGCATGAGTGGTAACCATATTTATGGTTAATGTTCTATTGAAATATGACAGTTGTCATATGCAGGCATTTGATGATGTCTTCAGGAACCTCTCTTGATGAGGTTGTTCCGGAGACCTACCTATTCTATAAAGGATCGTGTTGTAGTTCTATGGTAGGAACACATCCTAAGAGCTATAATTTTCACACCTATTATATACGGACATCGTGTCAACCAGTCCTAGAATAACACTATATGACGAATGACTTCAAGCAAGGCAGCTGCCAGTTCTGTTTTTATGAAGTCAATGATAGTCTTTAAATTAAAAAGTGTGTGTCACTAGCCCGAATTCTTATATAATATACTGGCTATGATATCAAGGGTTCTATGGTAATTCACGGTAGTGTCCAATCTATAAAACAGTATGCATCTGTGCTAAAATATGATAATTATTTTATAGATTTGATGACTTTACTGGTATGCAAGTAGTAGCCGAACAGCAGTAGTATCCGAATTTCCGTAAACAAACGACGTTCGTAGCTCTTCAATAGAAAATATCAATTTAATTTAATACAAAGATACAGTTTTCATCATCAGAAGAATCGGCGTATACGAAAAAGTAAATATGTACCGAAATATAAATGATTTTCTTCTCAGCACTCATTTCCGCGCAAATTTGCGCGTGGGGAAGTCGCGCGCTAACCACGCATGTGAAGTTATGTGTTTTTAATTGCTCTACAATATTTAAACAATGCTTCCCCATGACAACACCAGCAGACGATAATAAATTAAAACTCTAATTTATATATATAACCCTGTTTATATAACATGTAGGCATAAACAATATTGGAAAAATACAATACTGCAGTAAAATATCGATCGGTCAAATCTGATTATACTGCAGTAGCGGACATTTCCAATTGACGTAATCCCTGACGTAATGGAGACATCTCTTGTTAATATATTTAGGTCATAAAAATGGGATGAGTTGTCTTTCTTACGGAATGGGGCGTCCAATAGGGATAATGACCATAAATGTATCCGTTTTTTTAGCAATTCGGCTACTACTTCTGTACTGCTGTCAATCAACGGTTATTGAGTACCCTTTTGAGGGCCCCTGTTAACAGCGCGTGCGCGAGCTTGTAATCGGATGTTGTCATTTTTAACAATGAAGTGAACTTAACTTATAAATTACTCTGTAAGTTGTTTTTGTTTGAATAATATCAAATAACAACAAACAGTACAATAAACACTATTTTCTGTTCGGCTACTACTTGCATACCAGTATAATATAATACAGTGCTTTGGGGGGTATAGAATCACTTGGGTTAAACGTCTCATTTTAAAATGAAAGGAAAATGTTTATTTAATATCTCATTTAGATTTACCTTTTCAGTTGTATGATAGCAAAATTTCTAAAACTATTGTCCTGAAGCTGTGATTTTTTAATAGGCGTTTTTGCACCAATATTTACATAATTTCATTTTTATCCTCGAAAGTGCCAAAATTCAACAAGTTACCTTAATTGATGATTTCATTTTGACTTTTGTCCCTAACATTTGTTAAAACAGAAAAATATTTATTTCTGAGTTTATTGTGACAGTATGAATGTTTCGTTTCCAAAACACACTTCATTCAGGTAGTATAGAATCATTTTTTCTGAGAGGTGTTGCACGTAGCGATATATTTTGCATGGAAAAATGTCCCAAATAATTTCACCGTTGAATAAATGTATGCTTATATGATATATCTTCAAGCCTGGAAGGTTTTAAAATAATCTAAAATATATGAGCTGAGAAAATTGATTTTAAACAGGAACTGATTTTTACTACCAATAATTCTATACACCCCAAAGCACTGTAATTAAAAAAAGAGAATATTTATCATAAATAAAACGATATTTCAAAATAATGTAAACATGTTGACAATTTCCTTTTGATCTTTAAAATTCATCACCCCTATTCTCCATGAATGCAGTAAAATGTAAACAATATTTAGAAAAGAGAAAAAAATGATATCATATTTTAGTAGAACTTGGTCACAGAAACCATTTGAGTTCTCTTTTCTTTAAATATTGTTTACATTTTTTCCCCCCGTCAAACCGTTTCAGTACTGTGATACCACAGAAAACCATGCTACTCAATGAAAACCCACATTTTGCAATAGTATTATAAATAAATCTAGCTACCATTTTTTCTTCAACGTATAAACAAACAGCTTCTTCTTATTCCTATAACAATTCTCATTGTAAAACCGGGTACCATTTGGCAGTGAAAAGCACATCTGCAATATGATTCTCAGAACTGAACATTTTCAAAAAAAATCTTAAAAAATAAAAAAAAAATAGCCAAGCACATATTATTATTATTTGCTTTAGCATTTATTTGTTATTATTGCAGTGTTTTAATCAGCTGATGTTAATAATTCCCTATTAAAGGGATTCAAACCGGTGACCGAAACTGATCTTTTACATAATTTTGGATAATAGATATTCTGTTTTGGAGCTAACAATACTGTACAGGTAATGTATAATACTTACATAGTTTGTATGCATAAATGTTTGCAGATACGAAATAATTTGGCTATATTCAGTCTGATAAATATAAATTGTAAGTAGATGTAGATGTTTTATGTCATTGCCATTGGTTTTTCGCTGTAACGTCAAGTCGACTGCTCGGTCATTAGTTTCTGATCAGCCACGTTTCCAAAAAAGTAAATCAGTGCTCCAGATAAGCTTTCTGCGTATTGCAGTCAAAAAAATAGTTGTTTCTTCACTAGCCCAACAGGGTTCAAATTAAGAACTTAATTACTTGTAAATGCAAGTACATCTTTGCAGATTGCAAGTAGAAATATCAGCACTTGCTAAATTTAATAAAAGTAATAAAAGAAAACCACTAGGTCTCAGTCTACATTTAATCAATGAACATATTAATCTAACTTACCATTTATCTAACTTACCATAGTTAAATAGGTGGATATAAGTAAGTATAATTCTAGGCTCACGTTAACCATTCGCCAAATCGCCATAGGCGAATAGTAACCTGAACTGGCGAAGGAAAATCGTAAGAAATGCATTAGCAAATGTCTGGCGAATCCAAAATCCCTAATACACAAAGTATTTCACTGTTTATTATAAAGCCGAGGGCTGGCGTGGCGCAGTCGATAGCGCGGCGGATTTGTAACCGGAGGCCCCGGGTTCAATCCTCCGTGGTGCCACTGAATTCCGTCGGTGTGTTCTTGGGCAAGATACTTTCCCCTAGCCTCGTCCGTCGGATGGGGACGTAAACCGGGCGGTCCCGTGTATCGGTCTATCCTCCGAGCACGTTAAAGAACCATAGGAATCTATTCGATAATAAGAGTAGGGCAGGTTCCCGGATTCCTATGTATCCTTCCCCTCTCTCTGGGGCGGCTCTAAATAACCTATACTGTGTTGATGAGCCGTTAAACAACATTCAATTCAATTCAATTCAATTATTATAAAGCCAATAACCTGCTGAGTGTTGTTAGCTAATTAGCAACAATCAGTTGGGATCGATAGACTAATTATTGCAGCGTTTATTGAAAACTATAGTCAAATTGTCGGTGTGCGATTCTAAGACTTCGCCCACTGTTCCGCCTCTTGCTGTCAATCAACTGATTTGTGTCCCCACGCTCAATATTGTCCACATATTTGACTGCGTGATCAAGCCGGGTAAAACATCAAATAATGTGGCGCCCTCTAGCGGCCAAAATGGCTGATCAAAACAGAAAGTTTGACAATGTTTGCTTACAAATTAGCCAGAGATACTCTGTTTAAAGGCCGTCTGTGTTTTTGAACTTTACGATCACTGATAAGTGTCTACTAATTAGTTGTACACACGGTAGCGTTTACTGGAACAATGGCAAGCGTGAAACGGTGTTTGATCGGCTGTTTCTGAATTGGGTTAATTTTATGTTTGTTAAATTTGTTCGTTCAATTCATAATTTTGATAGAGCATCATCAAATTTTTTTACCAATCTCAGAAATAAGACGTTACCAATACATTCTGGTAAGTGATCAACTCGGTCTTTATCCTTGATGTTCAACCAAGTTAACTGTTAAAATTAAGGTATCTACATTGTGATTCTTTTAAAACCCTGCATATTTCATGTACATTCATGCAAATTGATTCAGTGTATACATGTATCTTTCAATATCAAAATCTTAAAAGTTATCGTCTTTTTACTCTGCCAAAGATTTTTATTTTACTATAGAACCTACGGATAAAAACCGAGTAACACAAATGTTATCACCTACTGAAAATAAGATAAAATCTCAACATCTCTGTCATGTCTGCAATGGAAAATTATGAATCAACATGAAACAATACAAAAGGTGCGAACATTGGTGTATGTAGCATTTCTGAATTTGCAGCGCGATCTTTTTAGCTTCTTTGGAACTCCTGTTAGTTGAACTTGTTTGATATGCCTCGATCACCTTAGCCTTACATTTTTAAATATATTGTTATTTATTTTATTTCTATGAATGTTAGCATATTGACTAAATGATGACAAAAGAGTCTGTATTTTTATATTTTCTTATTATATGCATGCATTCATTCTGTCCTTTTTTAAATTTCAGTCTTTACAATTTTTAAAAATTAAAATTACATTAAATTAAATACAATTTTTAAAAAGTTTTGCAATAATTGTACAACTCAACTTGTATTTATAATCACTAAAGCAGAATGCATATGATGTGGAAGTATTGATACCCTATATATAGGTTAATAAAGCATACTCTTTTAACTTACTATTGACGTGTACGCATGTATACGCGAAGTTTTAGCGCCTTAATTTTTTAATTAATTCAAAAATATCTCGGCAAAAGTCTGGCTACAGACATTCTATAATCTGGCTATAAAAGAAATTTTTAGGGCATTATAGCCAGATTTGGCTAAGGGGTTTAAAATCCTAGCTCTAGCCTTTTAATTATACATTATTACATTCCTAAGATTTGATAAGATAAGCTTTATTTTGAGTTGGCAAGGCATGAAACAATACAACATAAGCTCTTAACAAGCTTTTGAACTGACTATAAAAATCATGCTTGCAGCTGAGTGTGAAAATGTCATTATTTACATGTATAGCAATCTTTCTAAAATGAATTAAGGTTTTAAATTATTAATGCAAGTACCTTGATTAAAATAGCAAGTAGAAACCTTTGCACTTGCTTTTTTTAGAAAGTGGCTAAACATTAAATTTGATCCCTGCCCGAATTATTATATAATCAGTTGGGCTGTTACAATTTTCATTAGCCCGACTATATACAATTTCTAGATTTTTACTACGGTAGCTCAAATTAAAAGTTACTAGGTTTTCACCTTCGGGCTATTGCTAAATTTGACCAATGCTGGTGCTGATAAGGTCATTGTCGTACCGGGTACTACAGAAAGGCAACCGGGGTACATTTATGTATACAGAAACGTACCCGAAAATCATCGCAATCTAGAAAGGCCCCCAAATATACATAAATGTACCCGAGACAAAATACATTGTCTTAAAACCCGGCCGTAACATGTTCTGTTACTTCATGGAAACAAAACTTTCATTCTTTACAAAGTTTAATTGATTCACTTTTTAAAGGCCGCTCGCAGTTGCCTCCGCCTAAAAGGAAAGTAGTTGGTCTAAATATTTGACCAACTTTTCTTAAATGACAAGCTGCATAATTGTAATTTTGTGCAGGGTTTGATGATTTACAACTTCCAGTTTTACGGCAATACGTTCAGTATGGCAGTCTAAATATGTTTTTAAGAACAATAGCGCAATAGTTAACAGGGCTGTCTCTAATTTTTGAAACAGGTGGCTTCTTTGATTTGACAGGCGGCTACCATTAGTGATCAAGCAAAGCGAGAGAGATTGTTAGGGGGTCCGTGGGCATTCTCCCCTGCGGATAAGCATGGGGTCTATAATTAAATACTGTTTTTGGTGCTGCTTAAGGTCAGGATTTTTAGTTATTTCACGATTCTTTCAGATGATGAAATAATTCCACAATATTAATTCCATAGTATTTAATACTGATCAAAAAAAAAGGTTACAGCCGACTCAAAATTCAACAGACAGCGAATGTAGCCAGCTGCCGGCTATTAGAGACAGCCCTGGTCAATGATAAACAATATTGTTTAAGTAGTTGTTTTATCAAGTTCTAAATTGTTTCAATTCCGCCAATGAGATCTTGTTTGTCTGGGTACGTTTCTGTATAAATAAATGTACCCCGTGTACCTTTCTGTAGTACCCAATACCCTGGACAGATTGTGACAGTTTTTCTTTTAAAATGATCGCCAATGCCTAGTCCATAAGTTTATTTGAAGTATGTTCCCCGGGGTCAAAAATGCCCGTGCCCCGAGGGTCCATAGTTTGTGTATTGAGATTTTGCATATTTTTCATAGGATTTTAAAAAAATCTTCTTTTCTGAAACCACAAGGCACAGAGCTCCCATATATAACAAGTATATCAGCTAATGGTTTTCAACCAAATTTGTTCAAATGGTGACCCTGGTGTCAAATTTGGCCCCGTCCCAGCCAGGCGTCACAGTTTTACATAGGACTTTTTTTTTTTAAATACTACAAGAGCCAGAGGTTTAATATTTTGCATTTACATGTACTATAAGCTTATGGTCCTATACCAAGTTTATTTAAATGGTGACCCTGGGGTCACATTTGGCCGAGCCCCAAGGGTCACATGTTTTACATAGACTTGTATATAGGGAAACACTTTTAAAAAATCTTCTTCTCTGAAACTGCAAGAGCCAGAGTTTGGCCCCATCCCAGGCATCAGTTTTACATGTATAGATTTATAAAATAATATAGTAAAAAAAACAAAACTTCTCTGAAACTACAAGAGCCCTCATTTTCATGATCAGTCCATTATTAGTCTGGTTTATATTCCGGTATTGATTCGTACTAATTATTGCTCCTTTGACCTCAACCTCGTCGAAAACACCAAATAAAATTGAAAACCAGTCTGTTCTGAAACTGACAGTTGGTTCCGGCCATGTATAAACAAAACAAATAGACTTTTAAATTAGTTCACACACAAAGTCGTTAATTTTTGGGTCAGATTTTGTTCTGGTTCATTTTGGCATTACTGATTTTCACGTTGGGCCTGTCAGCTTGCAAAAT
This sequence comes from Cyrtodaria siliqua, assembly GCA_037043455.1. Classification (NCBI taxonomy): domain Eukaryota; kingdom Metazoa; phylum Mollusca; class Bivalvia; order Adapedonta; family Hiatellidae; genus Cyrtodaria; species Cyrtodaria siliqua. The sequence goes on from JAWPHD010007375.1 coordinate 115,879, forward strand.
TTACATGCCCGACTTGATATTTACTGACAACGGGCTCTTGGTTTTAGATAGTTTGATATATATATATATATAACAGTTGGATATATAACAGATATTTGGTTATGCTCAATAACTGTTTACTTATGGACATGTCCCTTTAACAAATATTGTATCGTGCTGAAGTTCATAATGCTAGTTTATGGACTGTACAGTCAGAACTAATATATATTTTTATGTAGACCGATGCGAAGCTATATCTGACTACCCAGTACATAAACTTGCATATGGATTGAAGCACCATGCATTATTAGTTATATTATACCGAATCTGACCAAAAAATTCAAAGAATGTTTTATTTTTTATTTGTGTTTTACGTCACATGGATGAACCTTAGGCATCCGTCGTCGTTAACTATAAGTGATCAAAGATCAGCAGAGCTTATGCCGTGGTGCGGTGTCCATCTGTCTGTCTGTTCGTCTGTTTTTTGTAGCGACTACTCCTCTGAAACTACTGGATGGATTTTCATGAAACTTTACAGAAATGTTGCCCATAATTAAAGTCTAGTTGATCCCAGCAAAAACTTGTGTTGATGTGAAATCTAAGATGGCTGCCAAAACTAAAATTAGATTTTTAAAAAAAAAAGTTTGTAATGACTACTTCTTGAAAACTATAAGTGATATTGATATGGTACTTTTTCTAAAATTATCAGCATGACATGATATTGGTTCTTGTTGAAAATTAAGTTTGATTCAACATTAAACATGGCTGCTTCGGCCATCTTTGTTTATAATAATAAATTCATAGATTTTATTATTTATAATCAATAGAAGTATTCTTCACACTAGTTGAGTACAGTTTGTAGTCATTCGTAACTTTTAATTTTGGGAAATACTTTCTTTTTTTAAATTTAGAAATAAATTAGCTGGGGTATTAAGGGTATTGTGGGGCTTATACACGAGTATTGTTTTGCTCGGATCCAAAATGGCACAGCCTGTTTTTCTTTCTGTCTTAGGACTTTTAAAACAATTAAAATTTATTTTATAGTTTTCTCAAGTCTCTGAATTGAATGTTGTTTAACGGCTCATCAACACAGTAAAGGTTAGAGCCGCCCCAGAGGGAGAGGAAGGATACATAGGAATCCGGGAAGCGTGCCCTACTCTTATTATCGAATAGATTCCTATGGTTCTTTACCGTGCTCGGAGGATAGACCGATAAACAGGACCGCCCTGATTACGTCCCCATCCAACGGACGAGGCTTAGAGATAGTATCATGCCCAAGAACATACTGACCAATCTCAGCGGCATCACAGAGGATTGAACCCGGGGCCTCTGGTTAAAAATCCGCCGTGCTACCGAAGTCTCTAATTGATGGAGTTAAAGTACCTACTGACAATGAGGTATATAACTTACATACAGGGCTTTGTTTCCTTCTATGACAGGGGCCGAAATTCGGCTACTTCACAATTAAAAATTGGTCATTTGTTTCACAACTGTTGACGATTTTTTTCACAATTAAATTTTTTTTTCACAAAAAAAAAACAAAACTTTTCTTTTTTTTTTGTGTAAACAACATTTTCCCTTCTTACTTTCTCAATATTGTTTTGTTTTGGATACATTTATGTTAGAATGTTTATCTAAAATGTACCATATTATGCTGAATAATTGTACATTTGTTTTATAGTGTCCTCCTCCCACAAAAACAATATATGATGCATGAATTGAGTAATATCGCTTTTAACAATTAATCTTTCAATATCTTTTTCACAAATCAGACAGTTATCACGCTTTTTGTTTCACAAAATGACCGCAGGCTAGGGAGTCTTCACAATTTTTAGAAAAAAAGCCCTGACATATTTTGAGAATCCAAACTCTATCCATGTGTTCAGGTCCTATAATAATGTATATGTGCCAATTAAAAGTATAAGATTTTTCACAGGTTCTTAAAATACCCTATATATCACAATATAAACTGCTTTAACTAGCCGGGCCAGACCCCAAATTGGAGCATTGAATTACGAGATAATTCATTTTAAGCATACCGTTATTCAATCATGGGTATTTTAAGAACCTGTGAAAAATCTTATACTTTTAATTGGCACATATACATTATTATAGGACCTGAACACCTGGATAGAGTTTTGATGAATGGTTTTAAGTGTAATTTTGTTTTTATTTGGCAGGTTAGTGTCTTTAAATGGAACTTGGGGAATGGCACTTTATTATCATTAAAGCCAAACACATACATATTAATAATTTTTAAATTTGTTATTAGGTCTGTGAGCCAAAGAACTGAACCTCTTATATGCTTTACTTAGGCATAATTATCCTCTTTTTATGGTGCAAATTCGGAAATCCAGTAATAAAGACCTGAGATTTTAAAAAAAAAATAGCATTTATTTTAGAGCAATACAGGATTTGTGCACACACTAAATCATTATGAATTCCTCAGTGTTAGATTCGACTATGTTTTACATTTCTGTTCTTTTTGAAGCAAAAGCTTATTAATGTGTGGGTTTTTTTTTCCTTTCTTTTTTACATATTTTTTAAATTAAAATAAAAAGATGATCTCAGCTGCTGAGTGCAGACAATTTAAACAATTTAATATCTGTATTAATTGTTGAAGTGATAATATGACCCAGGGCCCTATATATCAATTTTCATTCCAGCATGACCTCACCAGTGGCATATGATTTAATACCCCATGCTGTCAATCACTGGCACTTGGTGCTGCTCAATTAGTGGTTTATGGTGTGTCCCTGTTATGTAATCAGCTTATTAGTTGTAAAATACATGGCACACTTCTGTGTAACCACAGATGTTGAAGGGGTTCAAAAAGGGTAATTGATAAGACACAACTGTATTTAATTAATATGACCCAGGGACCTATATATCAATTTTCATTGCAGCATGACCTCACCAGTGGCATATGATTCAATACCCCATGCTGTCAATCACTGGCACTTGGGGGTGCTGCTCAATTAGTGGTTTATGGTGTGTCCCTGTTATTTAATCAGCTTATTAGTTATAAAATTCATGGCACACTTCTGTGTTACCACAGGCCTTGAAGGGGTTCAAAAAGGGTAATTGATAAGACACAACGGTATTTAATACAGCAGAGGATATAAGACAGTAAAAAAAAAATTGAATTATATATAATACATGAATAAAATATTATTAAATAGACCACCTGATGCAAGTATATATTTTATATCTTTTTGTATATTTTAATACTTGGTTTTTGATTATAATATGCCATGACTTTTAAAGGTACCGTAACCATAGTTTGTTTATCCAATAATATTGAGGTATGGTTCTACAAAACACGTTTACCGTCGAGTGATGGATTTCCCTATAATCGAACACAGCAGTTAAATAATCTGTTTATTACATTTTAATTCAGTCTGTGCATGATTTTAACCGAAATTCCTTGCTTTATTGAACGCTATCGGCAGATGACGTCGACGTCAGCATTTAATGACGTCATAACTCAGTGTCGCAGTTAGTTATTTTTGTGTCCGGAGTTAGTTAATAATATTAAGCTATTATGAATATCTTTCACTGAGAAATCCCAATCTTTCACCGATGAAAATGTTTACAATAAATATTTATCTTTGTCAAGAAGGTAATTTCACGGTGGTGATTATAAGACAAAGCCTAAAAAGAGGTGATAAAAATGCCACTTTTGAGATATCAGCTGAAATTTTGAATTTTTCAAATTAAAAATTGTGTTTAGCTATTGCAAACGAGATACGAAGTACGGGTTATATTAGGCATTAATAATAACAAAAAATGAATAGTAGACATATTTATCTTTGTCAAGAAGGTAATTTCATGATGTTGATTATAACAGAAAGCAGTTAAAAAGAGACTAAAAACTGCCTATTTTGAGATGTTGGTTGAAATTTTAACTTTCAAATGTAACGTATACGCGCTTACGATCGATTTACATGTATCGATAAAATAGTAAATGGCGGCGTTCTAGCGCGACAACATAAATCGATAAACTAGAGTGTTTATGAACCCGTGTCTCCTCCCTGTATACTTACTCCCTGGTTGTACTGGTTCATACAGAATTTATCTATTTACTTAAAGGGGTTGATGCACTATTTTCAAACATGATTTATTTAAAAGGGCTCTCAAAAACTTGAAAAAAGCTGAAAGAATTATCGAAATATCACGAAAAATAAAGATGTGACATATTGAAATTTTGCAATGAACATCAATGGAGGCGGCCATCTTTGAACAATGACGTCATCGCGCCTTTTTAACATATATGGCATATTGACAAAATGTCCTTTAAAGCAACGAAAATCACTGCAAATTGATTAAAAATAGATATACCGAGGTAAAATGTATAAATTGTATGCTTATTTTTCATATGCAGTGATTTTCTTTGCTTTAAAAGACATTTTGTCAATATTCCATATATGGTAAAAAGGCGCGATGACGTCATCGTTCAAAGATGGCCTCCTCCATTTATGTTTCTTTGCAAATTTTCAATAGGTCATATCTCCTTTATTTGTCACGCCATTTTGATAATTATTTCAGCTTTTTTCAAGTCTTTCAGAGCACTTTTAAATAAATCGTGTTTGAAAATAATGCATCAACCCCTTTAATACCAATAAACTTGATAAATGAAAACAATTAGGAACAACAACATGATTATGGAATTGAGTGATCTTTAGTTTCATTACAGTTTGTCATTATCCTTTTTTAAAATTAATTCATAGTGGTCTTTTTCCATTATTTATTTTTGATATTGCACCCAATGCAACATTGTACATATATATGCATTGATAAAACGAAGAAGTCAAAACTTAATTTTCTCAAAACTAATTTAATTGTCGATAAAATCATTTAGAAACCAATCAAATTACTCTGTTTTGCAGAAAATATATAGTTTTATGTTAGAATATACAACTTTATTAAAGATAATTTATGGTAGACAATAAGAAAGGACCTAATGGTAGACAATATACAACATAATGCCAGAAAGCATCAGTTGATAAAATATTGTATTTCAAATAAATTACACATAGATTGAGAATAGTTCGGCAATTTCCAAGTTTCTCCTTTCATGTTTTTTTTCTCACTATTATGCTCATAATTTATTAACACTCCTTCAATATAAGAGTAAAATATTTACTATTCCATTTTTTGAAAGCTGCAGCATGCACATGAAATCCCATAAAATAGGCAAATGCAATAAAGAAGTGAAAATATATTCTGGATAAAACTGGCATATATTAAATAACAAAGTTTTATAAATAGTCGACTATTGATTTATGATATAAACCTCATCTTCTATATATATATAGTAAATTATAAAATGAAGCTTGATTAAATCCCCATGTGGTTCTCGGGGCCCCCTGTTTGGTCACGGGGCAAAGAATAGGGCCACTGCAGATCCCTTTGGAGGGGTAGGCAGCGGGGTAGAATCCCCCCAAATTCATGTTCATTTTAACATTTTTTGTTCATGTTCATTAAAGGTCTTCATCATGATCCCCGCCCCGTGTGGTTCCCGGGTGCCCCGTTTGGTCACGGGGCAAAGAATAGGGCCACTGCAGATCCCCTTGGAGGGGTAGGTAGAGGGGTAAAATCCCCCAAATTCATGTTCATTTTATCATTTTCATCATGATCCCTGCATTGTTTCAGGTGCTATCTCGCTCGCATCAAAAGAGCAGTGGCAGAAAAACAATAAACGTGGCTCCAGCGTAAATGGAGTTTCTATGATAGAATTTGCAGCAACTCTGCAGTTCAGGGTGAGAAGGTTCTAGGCCCATTTTCCATATTTTATCTCGATGTACATGGAAGATGAGCCTGGCATGTTCATGCTTGTCAGGCGCAATATAACCTTTTCATGTGTTGTACGCCTTAAAACCTATAGTTCAATTCAATTCATCATGATCCCTGCATTGTTTCAAGTGCTATCTCGCTCACTTCAAAAGAGCAGTGGCAGAAAAACATAACCGTGGCTCCAGCGTAAATGGAGTTTCTACGATAGAATTTGCAGCAACTCTGCAGTTCAGGGTGAGAAGGTTCTAGGCCCATTTTCCATATTTTATCTCGATGTACATGGAGGATGAGCCTGGCATGTTCATGCCTGTTAGGCGCCATATAACCTTTCATGTGTTGGTGCGCCTTAACACCCAATTCAATTCAATTGATTAAAGATAGATTATTTGAATGTAAAATACTGGGATTTAATTTTGTCTTTAACACTCTTCAATTTGAATTGAATTGCATGTCGTTTAACTTCTCATCAGCACATTAAAGGTCATTTAGAACGGATATGTACGAATCCAGGAACCAGTCCTACTCTTAGTTACTATTGAATAGATTTCTATGGCTCTGAGGATAAATTCTGATAAATGGGAAAGCCCGGTTTACATCCCCACTTCATGTTCATTTTGTCATTTTTTATCATGCTCATTCAAGGTCTTCTTCTTGACACCGTATATGCAAATGTGAAAACGTGGCTCCATTGTAAATGGAGTGTCTACAATAGAATTTGCAGCAACTCTGCAGTTCCGCAGATTAGAAGGTTCTAGGCCTATTCTCCATATTTTTATTTATGGAGGATGAGCCTGGCATGTTAATCCCTGTCTGGCGCCATAATGATGTTCTGACTATAGTACTTAAACCATGAACAGTTAAACAGTTAAAGGGAATGTAGCGCCCCAGCCAAACCCTCTTTATAATTGAGTTCTGTAAAAATTGAATAAAGGTGAAAGAATTATCAAAATCGAATAATAAACAAAGAAGATATGATCATTTGAAGTTTCTGTTGAAACGGATATGGAAGCGGCCATTTTGAGAGCTATGACATCACGGTTCTAAATGACCATATATGGAATATTTATAAATATGAAAATTTACTGATTTATAGGGAAAAAATGACAGCAACTATATGAAAAATATGTAATACTTAATGGCAATAATGCTTTATATGACCAGTAAAAAAATTCGTTCATTTGCAGTGATTTTCTTCATTTTAAATGATATTTATCAATATTCCATAAATGGTAATATGGAACTATGACGTCATAGTTCTAAAAATGGCGGCTCCCATATTCGTTTTAGAACAACCTTTAAATGGTCATATCTTTTTTGTTTATCATCCGATCTTGATAATTCTTTCACCTTTTTCCAAGTTTTTCAGAACTCTCAATAACGGAGCTTGTTTGGCTGTGTCGCTACATTCCCTTTAATAAATACTACATTTGGCACATTTAAAACGAAAATATGATCTGCCATTTGTTTTATTTCATTTCAGTACCTTTTCAGTATTCTTTAATATATCCAGCCAAGTTGATTTTTTCATTATTTTGGTGGAACAGAGTAATCCCATGTAAACATGTTGTAAATGCCAAATAACAGCTCATCAGATCTTTCTCATATATGGTAACTACTTAGTGGAAGACCCCCTGGGCATGCATACCTCACCTGTCATAGATCACAAGATATAATCTTTGATTAACCAATCAGATCTGGCCAATACCTTGACTTGACCAGGGAGGAGTTTAGTTTCAAGAAGTAACATGTGGGGTTTGTCATATCTACATAATTAACTGCATAGCTATTTATGGTTAATTTATAAATAAGACCTATTTAATAGTGTATGCTTTGGACAGTGGAAATTGTTAATTCCTTCTAGCATTTTATGGGTGAGATATTGTTATATTTTTTAGTATTCATCAGATTATCAAGCATTTTAACTATTAAAAAGCAATTTGAGGGTAGGAATTATATCAAGAAAATAAGTTTTTATCCATTGAAAATTCAGCTCTATGAAAAATACAAATTGGAATTCCTCAAAAATAATACAAATAAAATCAATAAAAAAAAAACACTTTCAAAGCTCCACCTTATTGAGAGAACTGAGTTTATGTGGCTCTTATATGAAGATACACATTAACTATTTATATTTTTATACTACATTTATATTTTTATACTACTCATAAATGTAATCTTAATGACCTTTTTTGTTTGATTGATAGTTTGTTAATTCATTTCACTCAATTTGTAAGATGCTTTTTTTTTTCATTATTTTTTTGGAAAGTTGGGTAATTCATTTAACTCTGTTTCTAAGATATTTTAGCAAATATTATATACGTCTAACATTTTAACTAAGGTACTATATTGGATATAACTACTCTGGATTCAAAACTGCCTATATATTTATCCGCCAAATGGCTATTAAACTGGTTCCCTGATTACTCTGCGGTATACAACAGGGTACCAGTTGGTTCCCCTATCAGTCTACGGTATGCAAGAGGGTACCAGTTATGACAAATAGGCCGCATTCATTTTTAAAATCTCAAATGTATACGCTTTTTTAAATCAAACTCCTCCTTGATTTACGGCAATATTTTGAAAATGGTGAATTGTTTGAAATGGCATTATTGTGTAGATTCGGGTTCAGGTCTTGGATTTTAAGTAAACACTCATTTTGTTTGAACATTTGTGAATTGAAATTGGATAAAAAAAGGACACATTTCTTCTTTAAAAAATGAAATGTATACTGACTTTGGATTACAACTCCTTTCATTAATAAGCAATTTTCAGAAATAACGAATCAGATACACAGTATAATCCCTAATAAGCGCCCCTGCAGGGTGTAACATTTCGAAAATTGAGACCAAAAGTACATAATTTAACTTTTAAACAGACATTATTTAATGATTTTCTTTACCAAGAAAACCAAAGTCTGCATGTCGGTCAATCAGTGCATCGGATATTAAGTTTTATAGTGATTTTGTATACATGTTCCATTGTGAATGAAACAGATTAACTTGCATCTTTTGGGGTTTTAAAAATATGTTTTCTGAAAAAATGGTAGGGGAGAGGTGAGGTGGGAAGGGGTGGGCATTTATTAGGGGAGTGACATTTATTAGGGATTATACGGTATTGGTATTGTTAAGAAGATGCAATATCTGGCATTTGATATCAAAAAAGCATTTATTTTGGTCTAAAATATGTTTACTGAAAATGGTTTAACATATTCATGAACGCGTTTTTCATTATCAAGTGTAATGTGCATATTATTTAAATCTAACTGATTCTTTAGTAATGACATATATGATGTTCAAACTCATTATCTGACTACAACCACCGATTGAGCATGACCATTATACGGTATAACACAAATGGATAGAAGTAAATCGATCACAGTGTTTGATCTGTTTATTTGGCATAACATGGAGGAGTAGGAAAAACAGGGTGTTACACATTTGCTTAAATAACAACTGGCATGAAGTTGTTAACTCATTGGCTGGCATGGCGCAGTCGGTAGCGCTGCGGATTTGTAACCGGAGGCCCCAGGTTCAATCCTCCGTGGTGCCACTGAGTCGTCGGTGTGTTCTTTTGGAAGACACTTTCCCTTTGCCTCGTCCGTCGGATGGGGACGTTATCCGGGCAGTCCTGCCCGTGTACCAGTCTATTCTCTGAGCATGTTAAAGAACCATAGGAATCTATTTGATAGTAAGAGTAGGGCACGATTCCCGGATTCCTATGTACCCTTCCCCTCTCTCTGGGGCGGCTCTAAATAACCCCTACTGTGTTGATGAGCCGTTAAACAACATTCAATTCAATTTTTATTACAAAATACAGATGAAGTTGAAACATGCGTATGCTAATGTGACCATGCATGCATATATGTGAAAATCTGAATCACCGTTTGTTAATAATAATAATAATAATAATAATCTTCTTCCAAGCTACGTCTTTGAAGATGTGTGTATTTGTCTCCATAGAAAATAATCCAAAAATGATATATATTTGATATGCATGTATATGTTTTTTTTAATTTGTCCTCAGTTATAAATTTAGTATTTATGTATATTCTCAGCTTTATGTAAAATAAAAAAATGGCATGCGCATCCCATCTTAAGCTGCAATAATTTTCACTGTCTGCTTTCATAAAATGTGTACATATATGTAAGTAGATGACATGCGAATTTCATATATGCTGGACTTACTAAAATAAACAAAAGGATAGTGTACATTAGGTTCCTAGCAAAATTTCAGATCGGCCGGAAATTCAAGATGGCCACCATGGCTGAAAATAGAGTTTTAAAAAATACTGAGTTTGTACCGACTACTTCTTGAAAACTATAAGTGATATTGATATTAGACTTTTTCTAAAATGATCAGCATGACATGATGTTGATCCTTGTCAAAAATTATTTTGATTCGACATTAAAAATGGTCGCCAGCAGCCATCTTTGTTTACATAGAGTTATATAATAAAAACTTGTAGCGACTACTCCTCTGAAACTACTTGATGGATTTTCATGAAACTTAACAGGAATGTTGCTTTTGATGTCTAAATGATCCTAGCAAAATTTCAGGCCGGCTGGAAATTCAAGATGGCCACCATAACTAAAAATAGAATAATAACAAACAAATTTGTTACGACTACTTTTGAAAACTATAAGTGATATTGATATGGGACTTTTTCTAAAATGTTAAGCATGACATGATGTTGATTCTTGTAGAAAATCGTTTTGATTCAACATGATACATGGCTGCCGGCCATCTTTGTTTACATAGAGTTATATAGTTAAAACTTGTAGCGATTACTGCTCTGAAACCACTTGAAGGATTTTCATGAAACTTCGCAGGACTGTTGCTCTTGATGTCCAGTTGATCCTAGCAATTTTAGGTCAGCCGGAAATTCAAGATGGCCGCCATGGCCAAAAATAGATTTTTGAAAAACAAGTTTGTAGAGTCCATTTCTTGAAAACTGTGTACGGTAAAGCGATATTGTTATGGGACTTTTTCTCTAATGATCAGCATGACATGATGTTGGTCCTTGTCGAAAACAATTTTTATTCAACATTAAACATGGTTGCCAGTGACATCTTTGTTTACATAGAGTTATATAGTTAAAACTTGTAGCGACTACTCCTCTGAAACTACTTTACGGATTTTCATGAAACTTCACAGGAATGATGCTATTGGTGTCTAGTTGATTCTTACAAAATTTCAGGTCGTCCGGAAATTCATGTTGGCCACCATGGCCAAAAATAGATTTTTAAAAAGCACATTTGTAGCGACTACTTCTTGAAAACTGTAAGTGATATTGATATGGGACTTTTTCAAAAATGATTAGCATGACATGATGTTGGTGTTGAAAATTATTTTAATTCGACATTAAACATGGTTGCCTGTGCGGCCATTTTGTTTACATAGAGTTATATATAAAAACTTGTAACGAGATTTTCATGAAACTTCACAGCAATGCTGATCTAACTATCAGAACCTGCCAGTAGAGCTTCAAGGTCATTGACCTCTTGTTAATTTCTTCATCAAGAATTCATTATATATCCATCATGACAACATCGACATGACCATACTAAAATAGATTGGTCAAAGTTACACTGAAGGTGACATTTATTGGTTAAATATGTTTTTTTTTTCTTCACGAAAACTTAACGTTGGGTAGAACTTTCTCATTTCCTGGTATTTCTTCTTCAAACTTTCAGTATATTATATACTTATCATGACAACATCGACCTGACCATTATCATCAAGTAATTATAAACAGATTTGCAAGTACGGTAACTCCGGAATTAAAAATGCTATTGCAACAACATTGTACAATTTTTGTTTAGCGCCAGCAGAGCTTATGGGATGGCGAGTTCTCCATCGTATGTTGTCCATCCGTTAACTTTTACCTCGTTAAGACGATAGGGCCTTCATTTTTCATCTGATCTTTACCAAACTTTAACATGTTGTTAATATTAATGAAAGCTCGGAAAAACACTATATTTTGCCTCGTTAAGATGATAGGGCCTTCATTTTTCATCCGATCTTTAACAAACTTTACCAGATTGGTAATATCAATGAAAGCTCGGACAAGTTCGAAAACCGGCCAGATCGGACCAGTTACAGCGCAGTTATGGCCCTTGATTTAGTTAAAAATGCTATATTTTGCCTCGTTAAGACCATAGGGTCTTTATTTTTCATCCGATCTTTACCAAACTTTACCAGATTGGTAATATCAATGAAAGCTCGGACAGGTTCGAAAACCGGTCAGAACGGACCAGTAACAGCGGAGTTAATGCCCTTGATTTAGTGAAAAATGCTATATTTTGCCTCGTTTAGAAGATAGGGCCTTCAATTTTCATCCGATCTTTATTAATCTTTATCAGATTGTTAATATTAATTTAACCTCGAACAAGTTGGAAAACCAGCCAGATCGGGCAAGTAACAGCAGAGTTATGGCCCTTGATTTAATATAAAATGCTATATTTTGCCTTGTTAAGAGTCTTAAAGACAATAGGGCTTCCTTTTTCATCCGATCTTTACCAGATTGTTAATATCAATGAAAGCTCGGACAAGTTCGAAAACCAGCCAGATCGGACCTGTAACAGCGGAGTTATGGCCCTTGATTTAGTTAAAAATGCTATATTTTGCCTCGTTAATTAGTACGATAGTGCCTTTATTTTTCATGTGATCTTTCAGATTATTTTTACTTTTTTTTTTGATTATTATAATATTTCTCGTTTAAATCTTTTCTTTTTTTTTTAAACCTTTTTTTTTTATTATTATTATTATTTATTATTTTTTTAATTTTTATTTTTTTTATTTTTTTTTATTTTCTTTAACCAGCCAGATCGGACCAGTAACAGCCGAGTTATGGCCCTTGATTTATTTAAAATTGCTATATTTTGCCTTTTTAAGATGATAGGCCTTTATTTTCCATCCGATCTTTACCAAACTTTACCAGATTGTTAATATCAATATTATAAGCTCTGACAAATTTGAAAAACAGCCAGATTCGACCATTTACACAGGAGTTATGGCCCTTGATTTTCTAAAATATGCTATATTTTGGTCTCACTAAGACGAAAGAGCCTTCATTTGAAATTTTTCAGGGATGATCAGTACCAAGCCTAGTTGTACATATCGTCACCGAGTTCCGGTTGAATGATTTTGTTATGTCCCTTTAAAGGCGTTGTTACACAAACTTTGTCCTGACTAGTTCTCCTGAACCCCTCGCCAGATTTCAACGAAACTTTACAGGAATGATCAGCACCAAGCCTAGTTGTGCATATCATCGTCGCTTTTCGGGTTCAATCCTGCGTGGTGCCACTGAGTTTCGTTGGTGTGTTCTTGGGCAAGACACTTTCCCTTAGCCTCGTCTGTCGGATGGGGATGTAAACGGGCGGTACCGTGTATCGGTCTATCCTCCAAACACGTTAAAGAACCATAGGAATCTATTCGATAATAAGAGTAGGGCACGTTTCCCGGATTCCTAAATATCCTTCCCCTCTCTCTGGGATGGCTCTATATAAGCTATGCTGTGTTGATGAGCCGTTAAACAACATTCATTCGGTTTACAGATTTTTGGCAGAGTTATGACCCTTTAAAGGTTTTTGATACACAAACATTTTCCGGGCTAATCTTCCTGAACCCCTGCCTGGATTTCAACGAAACTTGACAAGGATGATCAATATTGAGCCTAGTTGTGCACATCATCACCATATTCTGGTTGAAATTTTTTGGCAGAGTTATGGCCCTTTAAAGGTTTTAATAGACAAACTTTGTCCAGATTAGTCTCTTCTGAACTCCTTGCCGGATTTCAACGAATCTTGGTGGGGATCAGTACCAAGCCTAGTTGCTACTGTCATTTCCGTGTTCTGGTTAGAATGAATTTTGGCAGAGTTATGACTCCTTGAAGGTTTCAATACACTAACTTTGTACAGACTAGTTCTCCTGAACCTCTGGCTGGATTTCAACAAAACTTGGCAGGGATGATCAGTACCAAGCCTAGTTGCGTATATCATCGCCATGTTCCGGTTGAATGATATTACACATAAACTTTGTTTAGCCAGTAGCAAAGCATGAGAGCGTAAAATAAAGCCTGTGGCCTAGCACCAATTCATCATTGCGTTTTAAACTTTATATGCCCAGAATGGTAAAAAATCGTCCACTGCACATACTAAATAAACAGGAATAGAGGGAAATAATAAATGTCACTTCCTCG
>JAWPHD010007376.1:0-129845 GCA_037043455.1 Cyrtodaria siliqua
TGAAAGCCATAGAAAACATTTGCATTGGGAATTTGTCAGCATAATCACATTGTTAAAGTTTACAACTTAACGAAAAATCGTCTTGTTAACGATGTGAATATTTTGGTTTCTTTGACTTTACATGCCATTCATATTGGTCGTTTTGCGTGTTTTTGGGGTTTACTATGTTCTGTGAAAGCTGTCCTGTTCGACTTTTATACTTATTTTTATTATCACAATAGTGCTATTGTGCCGTGTGGCGGCCGTAACTTTCATCCAATCGATGTACATCCAATCGATTGTTATACATCCCACAGAGATTGTATGACTTTCATAGTTCCTCCTTTAAAGTTCTCCGGCCATGTTCTGTTTCATGAACATGTTTATGTTTATTTAAATCGAAATCCATACGCAACAATATATATTTACACTTCACACATTGCAATATTTGTGAAAAGCGAGAATACAATTTTGTTTGATGACGTAGAAAACTTTGAACAGGTAAATTAATCCACAGGTAAATGTATTTATCAATTATCTGGCAATGGTTGTGCAGTTGTACAATTCAGATTTACCTAATTTCCCATGCAGTTACGGAGTGATAAAAGTAGTATCTACGTCAAGCCAATAATACTTATTTTTTAAATACAACTTAGTAGCGGTTTTAAATATATAAGAGAGAGTATGATAATGGAATTTTGGAAACGGCCGAAAACGACACATACAAAATATTGCAGTCTCGGTTTGATTGAGACTGTTCATGAGCTATGTTTCTCTCCGGAACTATCAAGAAAAGTTGATATGATGTTTGAGAGTTAAATTTGTTAATTAATAGTACTACAGATGGACATTCATCTTTAACACATGTGTTACTTATACCATGTTGAAAGTTTTGTGTTCACCGAGATTTTGGCCCATTTTAACAGGATTTTCCATAACTTTTCCTTGGGATCTTGAATTAGACACTTGTGTTGAGATTTAGAACCCTAGTAATTGTTGATACGTAATAACGTAGTATCTCTAACAATTACTAACTGGCCTTTATTTCGCTTTTCACAGAATGGTATTACTTTTGAATTTACATGGGTCTTTTCACTTAAAATAAATCGTTCTCCTCTTCGGTTACCCTCATCTATACATCTATACAAATTCCACATTATAACTCTACATTTCTTAGATCTAAAAAAAAAGAGTATGATAATGGACCTTTGGAAACGGCCGAACGCGACACATACGAAATATTGCAGGCTCGGTTTAATTGAGACTGTTCATGAGCGGTAGTGAAATATGCTAGCTACCGCTCACGCCCTCTAGCCCCGGGTTGAGCATGATGACTCAATATTCATAAAATCAATAGTACACAATTTTAACCATCCCGAAGATGGCATGCATACGGCGGTGGACATGGAGTTATATGCTTCCCCATGTCGTACGGCGTATGGTTCCAGTATCTAATAAAATTAAATGCCCCGAAGAGCGAAATACACATAATGGAATTTAGTTGGGAGCAGCGGTTATGAAGCCTGCGTATCACAAATAACAGCCAAAAGACTAAATTAAAAAGCAGACAACATATCCTATAAGTGGTAAAACAATACTCAGAGCCTTTTATCGGCCGGAGTAGTGGAACCACCGAATAAAAAATTAGGTAAGAAAAGAAGAAATTGAAAATGTACCACCGATAACTAAATATAAGTATCGGGCTCAGCGATCTCCCAAGATCGAATGAATAACAGTACTGATTGCAAGCGCGGGGAGACGTTTTACTGCCGCCATACTGCACAAGCAACGCCACTGTGCTATAAAAAAAGAATATGATAATGGATCTTTGTAAACGGCCAAGCACGACACATACAAAATATTGCAGTCTCGGTTTGATTGAGACTGTTCATGAGCGGTGGTGAAATATGCAAGCTACCGCTCACGCCCTCTAGCCCCGGGTTGAGCAGAACTCAATATTCATAAAAAATTTAACCATCCCGAAGATGGCATGCATACGGCGGTGGACATGGAGTTATATGCTTCCCCATGTCGTACGGCGTATGGTCCCAGTAACTAATAAAATTAAATGCCCCGAAGAGCGAAATAAACATAATGGAATTTAGTTGAGAGCAGCGGTTATGAAGCCTAAGCCATTTGCTTACACCTGTGCATGTTCATTCGGCAACCTCAGGATTTTTAATAATGTCTCAAGAGTTTCATTAACACCTCTTGGATTACGTGTTTTGAGAAAATATCACGTGAGGTTTCCATTCGGACATCGTTTTATTCAATCTAGACGCAGAGTGTTTCCCTCTATAAGTAAGTGCAATGCTAAAAGATGCATTTGTTGCAATTAGTTATCTTGCAAGTCCACCATTAAATCATATGTTTATGTTAGAACATTTAATATATGTCTAGCTCCAAATGGTGATTGACGTATTTCTCACGTCATTTGTATTTTGACTTGAAATGACTATAAATACGAATATAATGCAGGCAATCTCAACAAGTTAAAAAATTACCCGTACCAACACTTTCGGGTCAGATCATAGTTTTAGTAACGTCACCGATCAACATGTTGAATATATAATTCATGATAATGATGCCAAAACCTTTAAAATAAAAGCTAGACATATAGCAGAACTAAAGTGGATGAAAAACTTGCAGACAACATGTCCACTGGGCCTTAATAATACTATTTATCAACAAAGAAAGATTTCAAAAGAGCCTTATATTGACATTTTTGCTATATTTTCCATTCGAAAGCGTAAATCCAGGTCTCATGGTAGTAGACGTAATGGTAACATCAAACGGAAATCACGTATTACTATGTCAGTCGCTGATTTAAACAGTCTGGAAATCACTCGATGCTTTTCTTCACTTAAGCTGATTGATGAGGAAGCAGACAACATTTTCATTCGAGCAGATCCTTTGTATAACACTGCTTCCATAATTCAAAGCTATTCGCAGCATGTTCATCGACAAAAACCCAATTACAAATATGATTTTTAGCTACAACAAAATAGTGTCTGACCTTGATATAGTAAATAACACTCATAAGGAGTGCGAGTGTAGAATATCTAAATCTTGCTATGCACCAGCCGGTCATGTCATTACTGGTAGTTTTGATATTATATATAAACGTATTCGGTATTTGTTTTCTAAAGGTATAGATTGCCTTCTGTGATTGATTTAATACAAGTCGTCGTGGTCAGATCGCCCACTTCATTGAGGATGAGAGACCAGGCTCATCCGTATTAACTTCTATACAGCTAACCCTTCATGCTTCCCCCTAGACCTAGGTTTTCGTTTCGTAATTTAACATGAAAAGGTATAACACATATGTTATACTACGGGAAGTACGGACTGCATGTAGATGGCGTGCAAGTAGTTGATATGCAGTGAGGGTCTAATGGAATTCCTGTAAATAGCATCAATGATTGACAATTATGTTACATAATATTTGTATTAAAATAATTATAGTTTAATATTTTTCTTTCGATTTTGTCTGATTTGATATATAATGGAATGATGTTTCGACATTAGTATGATGGTGTAATGGACAATTTTATCATGTATGTATTTTAAAGTTGTGGTTATCCCAGAACAAAGTTTGTACAGATCAGTAAGTGCGCCAGGATCCCCGCCATGACTCGAACCTGGTTCTCTTTTCTCGAAAGAAAAGCATGCTTCCTTACACTACAGAGATGGTCCCAACAGCACAGAGCGTACACACCAATTAATCAGCTAAGTTAAATTTAGATTAAACATAGTTTACTTCAAATAAACCACAACTTAAACTGCTAGGCTCGCATTAACCATTCGCCAAATCGCCATAGGCAAAGAGTAACCCAAACTGGCGAATGGAAATCGTAAGAACTACATTACAAATTCGCCAGACATCGGTGGTCTGGCGGATCCAAATTTCGACTGACTGTCTAAAAAATCTCACAAAATCTCAGATTCAAAAACACAAAGAGTTTTAACTGTTTATAAGATAATATCCCGCTGGGTGTTATAAGCTAATTAGCTAATCTATTTGGACCGATCACCAATTATCGCCGTGTTTATTGAAAACCGCTCCCAAATTGTCATGTTGCGATAGACGAGTTTGTAACCCCGCGCTCAATATTATCCATATATTTAATTGCGTTATCGAGCCGCGTAAAACATCAAATAAGTGGCGCCATCTAGTGGGCAAAAAGGCTGATCAAAACATAACGTTTGGCAATGTTTGTTTAAGAATTTATAAGCCACAAATGCTCTGTTTAAAGGCCGTCGGTCTTTTTGAATTTATGATCACTGGTAAGTGTTGAATGCCCACTAATTAGTTACACATAGTAGCGTAACTTGAACTGGAACAAAGGCCAGTGTGAATGTGTTTTATCGGCTGTCTGTAAATTGGGAATCAACATGATTTCCTACGTAAACTCCAACTAAGGAAGGTGGGTGCATGAGCTTTCGTCCCTCGGGTTTTCTGGTCGTACCTAGATTGGTTTTCGCTTTAGCTGCAACTACTATGGTTGTTCAGTACGATTCTGGATACATCCTCATATGCTTATTATTTTGTATGTGTTTCATTAGTTAGTTTCTCTGGATGTGTACTTTATTGTTAGAGAATTCCTTTTGATGAGATGTAGTTTTGTTTACACTGTCTTGTCTATTTGGGCGCTGACGACAGGATAATAGCGAGGATTGTGCGCATATAAAATCGATTCAAGCTAACCAGTAGGCCTTATTGCCTACTGACCGTTCCAAGTCGGTAACCCTGTCTTCACCACCCGTTCTAATGTTTTTTTGTCTCTTTCATTGTCTTGTCAAGTCCTTGTTTGCAATACAGTGCGGACTTACGATGCCATTGCGTTCGGACGCTGTGGTTTCTATAGGACCCTATATCTCATTTATGAATATTATACAAACTGTGGGATTATTCAAAATATTGGTACAATGTTAGAATGAAATGGCTTTTATTATTCTATGCATGATAGTCGTTGTGTACATGTATGTAGCATTTCTGAATTTTGCAACGCGATTTTTCTAGCTTCTTTGGAACCCCTGTTAGATGAACTTGTTTCATGTGCCTCAGCTACCCTTCCATTTTTGTCTTGTTATGTATTATTATTTGTTGTATTTCTATGAATGTTAGCATTTTGAAATGCATTTAAAAAAATAAATAAATGGTCTAATAAATGGTGACAACAGAATATGTCTTTTTATATTTCCTTACTGTATGCATGCATTCATTATGTCCTTTTTAAAATGTCAGTCTTGACAATTTTTTAAAAATTAAATTACATTATACTGAATACAATTTAAAAAGTTTTGAATATTATACAACTCAAGTTTTAATTATAAGCACTTAAGCATACTCTTTTTAACTTACAATTGATGTGTATGCAAACGCGAGGTTTTAGTGCCTTAAATTAAAGTTCATAAATATCTCGGCAGAAGTCTGCCTAAAGACATGCTAATCTGGCGAAAGGAATTTTAGAGCGTTAGCCAGATTTGGCTAAAGGGTGAAACATCCTAGCGCTGGCCTAGAACTGTACATTACATAATTATAACCATCCATTCTGGGCACTGATCTTAACTCTTAAAGCATGGCCTTTGAATCGACCAGATGAAGCTGCAGTTATGCTTATGAATCAATTGCAACATTTCATTAAAATGAAACCCAGTGAAAACGAGCAAATTCAGCAAATAACAAGACCTCTATACGTGTAACCACCTATCTTAAAACTGCACAATGGATACTTCTCAACCCTACCAAATTTCATAAGACAACCCTCAAGGGAAAGTGAAGTTATTATGGAAAAACTATTTTTTATTGATAGTAACAGCAACCTTTTACTTTGACCAACCGTCCTGAATAACAATCCAGTGCTTCCTTTCAATGGGTTGCATATTTTTATGAAGTTGTGTAAAACTCATTTAAACCATACTGTATTTGTTTTGTAGCATGTCCATTTCAGTTCCTTGCCAAACTCTGACTTCCAGTAACTAGTAGTTGTAGTGCACCATTGATTCTTACTGGTGTTACTTTCAATTAATGATTTACACCTTTGCTATTTCAGTGACCATTCTACAAATGTATTGAGAGGAAACAAGTTTTTTTTATAGTAAACAAATACCTTGAGGCTTGATCTTTTGAAAGAACACCCTGAATAACAATCATGAGCTTCCATTCTACAAGCCACACTTTGTGGTGAAGTTTCCCTGAATTCCTGAATGAATTACGTAGTAGTAATCAATTTCACATTTACCCTGGCAGTGTCCTTGCTCTAAAATCAAATTACCTAAAGAACAATCCGAGATTCATTTAAGTGAAGTTTCGTTAAGATTCTTTCCTGTGAATTCTCATGAAAATCGGTCAAGTTGTTTCAGAGGAGTAGTAGCTGCAACGTTTTTATTATATAACTCTATGTAAACAAAGGTGGCCACTGGCAGCCATGTTTAATTTTGAATCAAAATAATTTTCGACAAGGATTAACATCATGTCATACTTATTATTTTAGAAACAAGAAATCCGTGGATTCACATGACTCGCCTAACGGGGGCAGGACTTAAAGATAAAAAAGGTCAATGATGCTTAAATGAAAGTTTGTTAACATTTTGGTAACTAACAAGAGGTCAATGACCTTGAAGCTCTACTAATACGTTTTTGATAGCTAGATCAATATTCCAGTGAAGTTTCATGAAAATATGTTAAGCAGTTTCAGAGGAGTAGTCGCTACAAGTTTTTACTATATAACTCTATGTAAACAAAGACGGCCGTGGCAGTCAAGCTTAATGGTGAATCAAAATAATTTTCAACAGGGACCAACACCATGTCATGCTGATCATTTTAGAAAAAGTCCCATAACAAATATCACTTATAGTTTTCAAGAAGCTACACATTTGTTTTTTAAAAATCTATTTTTAACCGTGGTGACCATATTAAATTTCCAGCCGATCTACCGATCTGCTTTTTTGCTAGGATCTACTAGATATCAAGAGCAACATTCCTGTGAAGTTTCATGAAAATCCGTAAAGTAGTTTCATAGGAGTAGTCGCTACAACCTTTTACTATGTACCACTATGTTAACAAAGATGGCCGCTGGCAGCCATGTTTAACGTTGAACCAAAATGATTTTCGAAAATTACAAACCTCATGTCATACTGATCGTTTTAGAAAAAGTCCCATATCAAAAGAAATATAAAAAGATCGGACAGGGAAAGTAGCATTCAAGGAGGACAGTCAACCAAAAAACACAGAAACAAACATGGAAACAGACAAATAAGAGGGCAAAAGTAATAATAAAAGAAACGACATCACAAACACAAAAGGGTTGACAATAGGGCTACCGCCTTGGAACGGTCAGTGGAAAAGTAGGCCACTGGAGGTTTACACCGGTTATAGGGTGCACCAAACCTCACACTTACCCTACTGTCATCCCATTAAAACAGGACAGTGTAAATAAAGAAATATCACTTGAAGTTTTCAGGAAATAGTCACTACAAATTTGTTTTTTTGTTTAAATCTATTTTTAGCCGTGTCGTCTATCTTTAATTTCCGGCCTGACTAAAATTTGCTAGGATCAATTAGACATCAGGAGCAACATTCCAGTGAAGTTACATGAAAATCCTTTAAGTACTTTCAGAGGAGTAGTCGCTATACATTTTATTATATTACTCCTATGTAAAAAAGACGGCCATGTTTAATGTTGAATAAAATAATTTGACAAGGATCAATGTCATGTCATGCTGATAATTTTAGAAAAAGTCCCATATCAATATCAATTATAGTTTTCAAGAAGTAGTCGCTACAAACTTGTTTTTAAAACTCTATTTTTAGCTGTGGCAGCCAGCTTGAATTTCGGTCGACCTGAATTTTTGCTAGGATCAACTAGATATCAAGAGCGACATTCCTGTCAAGTTTCATGAACATCCGTCAAGAAGTTTCAGAGGAGTAGTCGCCACATTATTTTCCTATATAACGCTATGTAAAAATGATGGCCGCTGGTGGCTATGTTTGACATCCAATCAAAATGAACATTGATTAGGACCTACTACATGTCGTGCCAGTCATTTTGATAAAGGTTCCAAATCAATATCTGTTGTTAATGTTTTTCAAAAGTAGTCGCTACAAAATTGCATTTCTAAAATATTTAGCCGTGGCGGCCATCTTGAATTTCCGGCCGTACTGAATTTTTGCTAGGATCAACTAGACATCAAGAGCAACATTCCTGTGAAGTTTAATGAAAATCCGACTAGCAGTTTCAGAGGAGTAGTCGCCACAATTTTTTTCCTTTATAGCTATATGTAAGCAAAGACGGCCGCTGGTGGCCATGTTTGAAATCCAATCAAAATGAACTTTAGTTAGAACCAACTACATGGCGTGCCAGTAATTTTGGTAAAGGCTCCTAACCAATATCTCTTACGTTTTTTTCAGAAGTAGTCGTCACAATATCGCATTTTTAAAATCTATTTTTAGCAGTAGTTTCAGAGGAGTAGTCGCTACAAGTCTTTACTATATAATTCCATGTAAACAAAGATGGTCACTAGCAATGTTTAACATCAAAACAAAACGATTTTCGACAAGAACCATGTTATGCTGATCATTTTACAAAAAGTCACATATCAATATCACTTATTCGCTACAAACTTGTTTTTAATAATCTTTTTTTAACTTGGGCAGCCATGTTGGATTTCAATGTGAACTTTTGCTAGGATCAACTAGACATCATGGGCAAGATTCCTGTAAAATTTCATGAAAATCTACCCTGTAGTGTCAGAGGAGTAGTTGAGATAAAAATCAATTTGTATTTTTAGTAATAGTGTCCGTTACCTTAGGATAATCTAAGTAACAATCCCATGATAATTCCGATGAGGTGAAGTTTTTGGTAAATCCGTCAAGGAAAACTACTGTTATTGTATGGCATCCAAAATCATATTTATAGTAACAGTTACCTTAATCTTTTACCAAATGACCCGAATAACAATCCTGAAATTCCTTTCAAAGAGACCTATTTTGAACATTGATTAAGTGCATTTTTACATTCAACCGATCTTGCATCAGTTACAATCGATTAATTGGTACATAACTAA
Source organism: Cyrtodaria siliqua (assembly GCA_037043455.1). Classification (NCBI taxonomy): domain Eukaryota; kingdom Metazoa; phylum Mollusca; class Bivalvia; order Adapedonta; family Hiatellidae; genus Cyrtodaria; species Cyrtodaria siliqua. The sequence continues at coordinate 9,049 of JAWPHD010007376.1, forward strand.
CTGAAGGCAGAACATTTTTGACAAGCCACAAAGAACAACATTTACTGTAGTTCCGATTTAAAATTATGATCTAAAATTCTTCAGTGAAGCCTTCATCGGATTACTTTATTACAATTTTTCGTGATCGAGTTTACTGGGTTGGTAAAATGCAGCTCACGCCAAACCCAGACTTTATTATTTCATTTCGAGTGAGTAAAATCGTGTACTTATGCGGCGTTTGAAGACTAACTGCTTGGAGTCGAAATCAGCTAAGTGGAAAATGAATGGCATACTTAAACCAAGATATTGTGCATAGAAACTCAAAATTTGGCCATGTCAAAATTACACAGGTAATGAGTGCATCTATTTCTCCATTTAGGTACTTTTTGACCATAATTCTTCAGTAAGTTTAGTGAGAAATGTTAAACTTTCTATTTTTGGGTGTTGGCAACTCATAAATACAATAGGTATTTCCTAGATATTTGTTTGCGCCAAAATGCAATTTATACGATGGTTCTTATTATTGACTTCACGATAATGGATCATTTGCATTTGAGGGGAAATGTTGCATATTGTATTTAATATTATTCTGAGTGATATTTTTGTTTTAGAATTTGAACTGAGTTTTACGGCGCACCAACACATACAAGGTTATATAGCGCCGAACAGAAATGAACATGTATGCAAGGTTCATTCTCTATAATTTTATAAATCAAAATAAAATATGGGAAATATGCCTAGAACAGTACATGTATAACCTGAGAACTGTAGAGTTGATGCGAATTCTATAGACTAGTAAACATTTCATTAACAATGAAGCAATGTTTCCATATGCGTTCACCGCACGGGTGTCATGACGAAGACCTTGAACTTGCATGATAAAAAATGCCAAAATGGACATGACATGGGGGCTTGCAGGGGTCCACTATGGCTTAAGCACAATTTGCAGTGGTTGTATTTTACCCCAGCAACCACACAGGGTGATAATTATTTGTAATCAGTGACTTTAATAGTCAGTATTTTTATATAAATGAAATAATGAAAAAAACATGTAAAAAACCTGATGTGAGTGCCATCTTGTAAAATACAGCTGGAAAAGAGAAGGAAGGCTTGGATTATGGATTTTAATGTTTTATATTGTTGAAAACGGACAACGAAAACAAACAAAAACTTGTGATGTACTGCATGAAACGCCTGAAAATCAAATATGGATCTGTTTCACAATTTACTAGAACATGTAAACGCAAGAGTTAGCAAGTTTGCACACCTTTTTAAAGAGTGTACATTTTAAATCAGTTGTTTTAATTAACGGCTGTGTGAATCGGGTGTTTTAATGCGAAAGGGATGGTAACATTATACAGTAGTGCTTGACACAAAGTCTATATCATCCGTGTTAAGATTGGAAATAAACCCACTGCAGTTTCAATTCAATAATGGTCATTGATCCTTTTTTGACAGGTGAATAATGAATTTTCAAACATTTCGCATCACTCGTAATTGCCTTTGAGTCCGTCTGTAAAAGGTAACTTATGAAATCATTTGATACAAAAACTAGAAGGCTGTTTCACAGAAGACTTGGGCCGCTTGCCGTGTGGTTATTTCAGCCTGTACATTCTATGTAACTATAAAAATGGGGCATAACTCTTCCAAAATGGAAGTCAGTTATAGGTCAGGTGTAACACATGTCTTGAGGTAAAATGAAGATGTATGTGAAATTTAATGAACATAACCCAAACACTTTTCAAGTTATTATGGCCAAGGTTAGGTTGCAGGGTAAAGTGTGACGGACGATGGCGACGACGATGAAAAAAAGTGATCCCTAAGCGTCTGCCATGCTACTTAGGCAATACAAAAATGATTACGATAAGAAATTATTAATAAGGTCATTGGTTTTTAAGTACAAAAGAAATTCAACCGTAAATTAATGACAAAATCAGGGGCAAGTCCGATTCAGGGGTGTATTTCTGATTTAGAGATGATTGAATGATGGAATTTATGTAAACAATAGCGCATTTTTTTCTGATATTATTAATACAAACTTTTTATTCGGAACTGCAGATAAACAGTTACAGTTCAGTATGGCCATATCGATGTTGGCATATGAAGATACTGAAAGTATGGTGCAAAAATATCTATAAATGTTGTCTGAGAAGTCGTTTGTCCGTGCGAGCTTCAGTGACCGTTATATTTTAGTATGGTTAGGTAGTCATGATGAGTATATATTGTACATCTCATAAACAAAGATGAGGAAATTGGAAATATGTAGCCAACGTTGTTTCCGTAGAAAATTAAGTAATATTTAACCCATATCATCACCTTCAATGTGAGCTTGACCTCTATATTTTAGTATGGACATGGTGATGTTTTTGAATTCAGGAATTTCATAATAAATTTTGTTTTAGTTCCTGCAGATAAAGCAGCTAATAATGTAATTATTGTTTGAAGCCTACATTACGTCAATGTTTTATCTCTGGAACTCGGCAGCACCAATTCGTATACTCCAGTTAATTCTACTGAGGATGATGTTGTTTCCGCACATATCACTCGGTGCACTACTTTCAAGGCTGGTGTAAGCGATAAGCAAAATAAACTGCCTACCATGTACTGGATTCCTAAATTACATAAAAATCCGTATAAGGCTCGCTTTATTTCTAATTCTAGTGCCTGCACCACAACAAACATCTCCAAACTTGTAACTTCTCGTCTTACTGCCGTTAAAGATCACGTTAAACTATATTGTGATAAAACTTATGAAAACTCTGGGATTAATTTATTTTGGTCTATAAAAAAATTCAGGAGACGTTCTTGATACATTTTTCAATAATGGTCAAGTTTCATCAATAAGTACTTATGACTTCTCTACACTATATACAACCTTACCACATCATCTTATTAAAGACAAGCTAATTTTCTCTTATTCAAAAAAACATTCGCTAGAGAAAATACTACATTTTTGGCATGTAATAATATTAAAGCGTTTTTCACTAACGGCAGTTTAGACAATTATACTATATGGACTTGCTATGAAGTTTGTGAAGCACCCATCTTCCTATTAGATAATATTTTCGTCAGGTATGGACAACCGTTTATAGACAAATTGTTGGTATCCCTATGGGTACGAACTGTGCACCACTTGTCGCAGATTTGTTTTTATTTTGCTATGAAAGGGATTTCATGTTGAGTCTTTCACCAGATACCCAGGCAGATGTTATTGAAGCTTTTAATGACACCTCTCGGTATCTGGATGACATACTGAACATTCACTACCCTTTCTTTCCAACTATGGTTCATAATATTTATCCTAAAGAACTTCGGCTTAATAAAGAAAATATATCTGATAATAACGCTTCTTTTTTTGATTTAGATCTCTCGATTGAAAATGGTAAAATAATTAGCAAAATCTATGACAAAAGAGATGATTTTAATTTTGACATTGTTTATTACCCCCACTTGGATGGGGATGTTCCCCGAGCAACTTCTTATGGGGTGTATCTGTCTCAACTTATTTGTTTTTCTAGAGCTTGTACTCGAGTTGCGGACTTTAATATTCGTAATCTTTGTATAACTAAAAAGTTACTCAATCAGGGTTACCGGTACCATAAACTTCGTAAAACCTTTGCAAAAATTTTATTATCGTAACCCTGATCTTCTTTCCAAATATAAATGTAATTTAAGGACTCTTCTGCGACAAGAAACTATCACAACCTGACTTCTATGGTGATGTGATTTATAAACTTCGTAAGATTCTTGGTCATGATCACTTTCATACTATCTTTCTTAAACTTGTTAAAAAGTTTATCAAAAGAGGTTATAACCCTATCATTTTGCAACGTACTGCATGCTTGGTGGTGGACCATTTTAGTGGTGGACCATTTTACTGTTCGCCACTATGCTTTCCTCTTTAAGGTCTCACTAAACAGTTATTTCCCTTGTCAGTCACAGTCACGGTAGGAACTTTCTGGAGCTTAAAAAAAAGATCTGTGTTATTCGGTTCTTGCTTATTTCTTAAAATGTGCAAATATTTTCTCTTTTTTTGTTGCAGGTGACACGAATGGGACAAGTTCATGATTTCATACAGGTTAGGATATGCCTGAATGTTTCTGAGCCCAGATCTGAGAATCTAATACTGGGTAGTGATACATTTGAAAATGTCAGTGAAATGGACAAATTCAAGAGGGTCTCTTCAAACTATTGATATTAAAAAAAAGCAAATTGGTCAACCCCGTGTTTTTTGTTGGATATTTCGTGCAACAGACATCAAGTTTCACAAAGAAAATATTTTTAAGAAAATTCATTAAGTTCTACAGTGGTCCAGAGGGGTCCTGCTACATATGCAGAGCTATGCAAAATAACTGTGTTGTGAGACGTTAATTGTACGATGACCGGACAGGCTGTGGACCCTATGATGACACCTACCTAAAGCCCATTGGGACGGTGGCGTTTGATGTTTGTCCATGTTCTTTCTTGTCGTGCCCTTAATGGTGTATTCTCTTACTGCTCTGGCTTCTGCCAAGTCACTGAGTACCTTCATTGTGGCTTTCTAGTATATTGTTTTTTTGTATTATATTTACACATTTGTGTTTTACTTATATTGCCTATTGATGCTGCCTTGTTGGTTAGAGTTTAGATCATGGCGGGGATTTCTTTATTTACACTGTCCTGTTTTAATGGGATGACAGTAGGGTAAGTGTGAGGTTTGGTGGACCCTAGAACCGGTTTAAACCCCCAGTGGCCTACTTTGCCACTGACCGTTCCAAGGCGGTAGCCTATTGTCAACCCTTTTGTGTTTGTTATGTCGTTTGCATTTTTTTATTACTTTTGCCTTTTCGTTTGTCTGTTTGCGTGTTTGTTTTTTGTGTTTTGTGGTTGACTGTCGTCCTTGAATGCTGCTTTCCCTGTCCGATATGTTTAGCCTTCTTTTCATGATGAGTATGTCTTGGAAGTTGGCTCAAGAATTGAGAGAGTTGTAGCAAACGGTATGTGCCCGTGAAGAAGAAAAAATCAGTATTCAACCCGTTTGATGCCCTTCAGTGTGACCGTGACCTTTGTTTTTTAGTAACGTCATGTCAATGTTGTCATGAAGAGTATGTATTGAAAGTTTGATAAAGGGCCATGAAGAAATGCAAAATACTGTCCTCCTTGAATGCTACTTTCCCTGTCCGATATATATTTTTATATTTCTTTTAGCCAACATAAAGTTTACCAGGCGAACTGTCGGATGAGAAAGTGGTCCATATGTATAGCGTTTTTCAGCTCGAACGTCAAGTATGTAAATTGTGCTAACATACCAACAGCAAGCCAACTTCGTCCTATTGCTGTTATTACTTTAAAACGTTTATATATATAATCATCAAAACCAAACGACTTGAAACATACCGAAGTTAGATGGCAGAAATTCCACTGCACAAACAAACACGACGCTGAAGACAACCACTTCTTGTCAACAATTTCGACCAGCCTTGACCTCGACATGGAAGCCGGACTGCTGAAAGGAAAGAGCAATACATCTTAATAAATGACCCAATATGGGCACTGACAGTATAAAAGAATTGTAAGCTTTGTCGTGTATTTCCACGTTGAAACAAAGGACAATAGATATCATAAATCGTTATTTCCCGGTTCACTTGCTGCTATTGCAGTTCGGGGAACAGTATGCAAATTTCCTTTAAATTCTTCAGACATACGTTGGCCAACACTCTACCTGTGTCAACGTATAACTGCAACCATCTATTCCATGTCATTTTCACCTGCATATACTAGAGTTTACAGAATTCACTGAAACGACTAATTTCAGAAATGTTATTAAAAAAATGCTTTCCTGCATGTTGAGCGAGTGACCATAGAAACATCAAGCCGACTTGGTCTTATTGCTGGCATTACTAACCTAACACGGCAAATAAAGAGACAAACAACATAAACACAAGACATATATATATATTATATAAGCAGCAAAATTGAATGACTTGCAACAGACCCAACTAAGGTGGCAAAAGCTTCACCACGTTCTACGCTGAAGGCAACCGCTTTCGTCAACAAATTCAACCATGCTTGACCAACACGTCCATGGAGGACTGCTAAAAGGAGAGAGGAATGTTTATCATTATCACCCCTCCCCCACAACAGGAATTGAAACAGCTAAATGGACTTCCGACCTTTGCAGAATATTATTTCCCTGCAAAAATGTCATAAATTGTGTTCTCAATATTTGGATGGTACCTTATGTACTACTAGGGTTGGATACCGTTAAAATTAAACGGTACGGTACAGGTACCAACGAAACGGTACGGTATTTTAACGGTACGGTTAACGATACGCGGTTGCAACTCATCTTTGATCAGTTTACTTGACAAAATTGGTATTATTATCTTGCTTGATTTATTTCATTTTTATTTTCCACTTTAAAGATTTATGTTTGTTTTGTTATTTCATGTTCAGTTACATATATTATATTTATTGTGAGTTTCTTGCGTTTCAATTCCATTTAATTGTTGGAAAAAATGAATACGAAAGTATATATTTTAAACGCGTAAATACCGGTACCCAGTGAAACGGGAAACGGTACGCTACCAGCACCGGTGTCCTACCCTATGTACTATATGTGTATCGTATTATCTCTGACAATGTATGACCTTCTTCAACACTGACACATCAATTTCCCCAATGGGGACCGCCAACACTACTAGAAAAGGAACCGGCCCTTCTTTCCTGGCCAGAAACCATTATCCCCGGGATAGAACCTATATAGAATTTATATATATACAGGACGAGCGAGACACATTATTTCATTTCGGATATGTCTTACTCAGTGATTCCCATTCGCCAAAGGATAATCTCACTGTCAATGCCAATTTAATCTCCAAATATGCAAGCAATGCATACGACAACAACAAACTTTAACTCTCCCGTATTATTTAACAGCTATTTCACAAGTTCATTAATTGTTTCATTACAAATTTTACAGTCGCCACCATAGCTTAATGTCACATCTACTTATAATGGCAATAAAAGCAAATCTTCTTGAAAACGTTCTCGAGTACGACCATACAAACGCACTGCAAAACATACCTGACAGAGCAAACCCTACTGACTTCCACGCACGCTCTCTCACACAAAAATAACAAAACGTAAACAATCTTCACAGGTACTAGAGATAGTCGGAGTTCTCGTCTCATTGCTAAATTTACAAACGTCACAATAACAGAATATCACATCTACTTACCCTTCAGCTCAACTGAAACCGCCTTGAATACTTCCTGAAAATGCAGCTTTCAAGATGGCTTCCAAAACAACCAAAACTGAAAAGGTCGACTGACGCTGACTTCGACGCATGCGCACTCACACAAAAAACAGAAAAATCAACAATTTCATAAAGTAAATCAGAAATTTACGAGATTGTTATTTAACAAATCTTCATACACACACCAACCACATCAAACATTCCCGAAAAATGTATAAGCAGATTTCTGAAAACTGCACACAACATTCTGAATTTTGAAGTTCATCGCGACTGACCACAGGGACTGAGGGAGTCGAGAACGCTTGAGACAAAAATATATTTATCCAATACGAACTTTAGTGCAATACGTTTAAAATGCTCAATCGAAATTACGCTGCTAAAACAATGGCGTCCTCAAAATTTCTCTAAAATTGTCTGCGCAGGCGCGGTAAAAGTAAACCGGATACACCAACACCAGACATATATATACAGATATTATACATCCAAGAGATAGCAACTTATGTAATGACCAAATTTAACGTCCCTTTCATGTATCTTTATCCACAACTGCCTTTCCGTACTAGAAAACGGGAATCCAGGAATTTCATAATAAGTTTGTTTTAGTACCTGCTGATAAAGCAGCTAATAAAATAATTATTGTTTGACGCCTCCACTACGTCAATGTTTTATCTCAGGAACTCGGGAGTACTAATTCGTATATTACAGTGCAATATACTGAAGATAATTATGCTGTTTCGACGCATATCACTCAGTGCAAGATTTTCCAGACGAAAACAATAAGCGGGTGGTCTGCCTCCACCACAAAAACAGACCGTCATATATACCTTACAATCAAATCTCTGGTAGCTATGTTGACTTTGGGGCTAGAGAGCGTGAACGGTAGCGAGCACTTTTCACTAGCGTTCATGAACAGTCTCAATCAAACCGAGACTACAATATGTATTGTATTTATCGTGTTCGACGATATCCACATTTCTCCTTTAATATGTTTATTTGAGTTGTTATTATTAAAACCAATGTTCCTTGCGTGTGTGCGCATGATAAAATGATGATGTACAATTAGGGTCTGACGATGGTTTCCCAATAATAAAATAAGAAAACGAAAAAGCAAACATATATTGATAAACTTAGTACGGCGAATAAAAATCTTTGTCTACAGCTAGTGAAGCGAACTTCATTTATTTTTCCAGACTTCTATACAGAAACGCACTTTGGTGTCAGACATGAGGGATAACAGTGTATTTCTCATGACTTACTCCCAAATGCTAAAGAGCTTATTTGTTTGTTTTTGTTTCAAGTTTCTTTGATGTTGACAATTTGGTAACTTTATTAATCCAGTGTCCTGTTTCATTGGCATGACAATAGTTAGCCCTTTTGTCAACCCCTTTGTGTCTTTGGTTTCCCATACCTTGGTTCGTACTAACCTTGTAATTTTTTTTTAATGCATGTTTTTGGTCGACTGTGCTCTGTGAAAACTACATTTTCTGTTTGTCTTTTATACCTACTTCATGATAGTGTTATTCATATTTGTATTGTCTACCACACCACGACTTTTCCAGTTCGCCCTATAAGTAAGTGCAATGCTAAGAGGTGCATTTGTTGTAATTATTTATCTTGCAAGTCCACCAATAAATTAACTGTTAATGGAGGAACATTTAATATATGTCTAGCTTCAAATGTTGATTGAAGTACTTCTCACGTCATTTATGTTTTGACTTGAAATGCACCACGTTGTGGTAAACATTATGTTGGACAAACATGTCGTTCCTTAAAAATTCGATTCCTTGAGCATAAATATAATGCAGGAAATCGCAAAAGATAAAGAATTACCAGTACTAATACTTTCGTCAGTCAGGTCATAGTTTTAGTAACGTCACTGGTCAACCTATTGCATATATAATGTATGATAATGATGCAACCAAACACTTTAAAATATAAAAGCTAGACATATAGCAGAATTAAAGTGGATGACAAGCTTGCAGACTCCATTTCCAATGGGCCTTAATGACAATATTGATCAACAAGGACATATTTCAAAAGAGCCTTATATTGACATTTTTGCTATATTTTCCAGTCGAAAGCGTATATCTAGGTCTCATTGTAGACATAATGGTAACATCAAACGGATATCACGGATTACTATGTCAGTCGCTGATTTACATACTAGTTTTAAACAGTCTGGAAAGCACTCGATGCTTTCTTGTCTCATCCCTCTATCTATTTCTTCACTTCCTAGTCAATCATCACTTAAGATGATTGACTAGGAAGCAGACAACATTTTCATTCGAGCAGATCCTTCCAATCATCACTTAAGATGATTGACTAGGAAGCAGACAACATTTTCATTCGAGCAGATCCTTCCATGCTTCCATAATTCAAAGCTATACACAAGGAGTCTGACCATGTCAGACATTTTTCTAAAGAGTATTTATCTTTATAAGGGCACTGATTTTATTGATATAGCAAGTATTTTTTCGAGATAATTGTTCTATTCCTAAATATAAAAGAAAATCCTAAAAGCCTATAATTCGTTATAGATACAAAAAACAATTTGAAATATGATTTTCAACTACAACAAGTTAGTTTCTGACCTTGATATAGTAAATAATACTCATAATGAATGCGAGTGTAGAACATCTAATTTTTCTATGTTTCGGCCTGTCATGTCATTACTAGTATGTTTTATATTATATATACATGTATTTGGTATTTGTTTTCTAAAGGTCCGAAGTATAGATTGCCTTCTGTGACTGATTTTAATGCCTGTCGTCGTCAGATCGCCCAATCCATTGAGGATTTTAGTATTAAATGGTGTCGTAGAGAACATGCTGGCCCTAACTCCTTTCTACTTGGAAAACTACTATTTTTTAACATCATAGATACCCGTATTAACCTCTAGAGAAATTGAGGAAGTTGACGGTTCAGTTTTATAATCGATGATACGAAAAAGCAAATACAAATATCTTTATATAAACAATGCGAATATAGATGACAACAAATTAAAACGTGGGGCTATTTAATTACCATTCATATCGGTCCTTGAGCTAAAGAATTAGAGTCGGGGGCTAACATAACGGATAAACACGCATCACACATTTATCAATCTCTAAATAATCCAATAATTCGTCACAAGTTTTTATGAATGCATATCCATTATCACGGTCCCATAACCGATCACATGAATTTATTATCAACCCGTTCTCAGGACAGGTCCGATAACAAGTAACGCACTGCCGGCATACGTATTTACATTGTCGGTTCACATGAACGAAACAGTATTTTGATGGGGGAATAACAGTGTATTTGTCATGTATAACTTATTCCCAAAAAACATGTTTATATCCAACTTAAATTATTCATTTTTGGTTTAATTCTGGAGGCAAGTCGAACACTGGAGCTCTACACTAACTAGTGCGTGCGGCGGTTGTCTCATTCAGCGGATTCTGCAGCCAAAATACATATACTCCATCTAGATGTGAAAGGTAGATTAAAAATCGAACAGGAAAAGTAGCATTCAAGGACGACAGTCAGCCGCAAACACAAAACAAAGAACACATTTTAAGATCAATAAAAGGCCAAATAAGACATCACAAACACAAAAGGGTTGACAATAAGGCTACAGCATTAGAACGGTCAGTGACATAAAAGGCCGCTGGGGGTTTAAAGTCGAACAGCAAATGTGGCAATCAGGAACCACAGTCAGCCAAACACACACACACACAAAAACAGTTAGAAGAAAAAGTTATGTGAAAACACAAACATAAAAGGGTTGACAATAGGGCTACCACATTTTAACGCCCAGTGACAAAATGTCGCAAGAAGTTTAAACTAGGTTGTGTGGTGTACCAAAAATAAGGGTAAAAATATCGGACAGGGAAAGCAGCATTCAAGGACGACAGTCAACCACAAAGCAAAAAAAACAAACACGCAAACAGACAAACGAAAAGACAAAAAGTAATAAAAAATGCAAACGACATCACAAACACAAAAGGGTTGACAATAGGGCTACCGCCTTGGAACGGTCAGTGGCAAAGTAGGCCGCTGGGGGTTTAAACCGGTTCTAGGGTGCACCAAACCTCACACTTACCCTACTGTCATCCCATTAAAACAGGACAGTGAAAATAAAGAAATCCCCGCCATGATCTAATCTCTAACCAACAAGGCAGCATCAATAGGCAATATAAGTAAAACACAAAAACCTCACAAAAGCCTCACAAAAACCAAACCTCACAAAAGCCTTAGCATCGATATAACGGTATCTATATATGATATGACGTGCAAGTACGGTACGTATTGCACGTGCATTTGTTTCTTATTATGACCCCCATCTGTTATGCCATTTATATTCAATTAAAATCAAACATAATCTATAACAAAGCATTATAAAAATGTGTTTACAGAATAATTAAACGTACCTTATTTTTAGTGAAGTTCAAAAATACAGTTTAGTTTTCAGCCATTATAGAAAATCCCGTTTTTTTGGATACAAATTGTTACAGGACTGATTTTAGTCTACTTCATATTGAAACAAAAAATCTAATATATCTATTGTAAATGAAGTGTATACAATAGTATTTGTAGCACTCTGTATTTCCGCCGGTAAAAAGGTTCTAGACCCATTCTCCATAATTTATTTTGATGTAAATATAGGATGAGCCTGTCGAGTTCATTCCTGTAAGGCGTCATATAACTTTGGTGTGTTGGTGCGCCTTCAAACCGAATTCAATTAATCTTAAACACTCTTTAAACTAGGAAATCACAATTAGAAAATTTAAGAAGTATCGCTGTGTACCTGGTACTTAAAGTGTAATATTAACTCAACTGCAAACAAACAATACTCTTAGGAATAACAACAGGGATTGCTTTCCTTCGAGATGAAAATATTTCGATATTCACGACCAGCTAGTCCATCTCGTTTTTTGTTTCGTTATAGATACAACCGCATATGTTCGTTGTGTCTATTTTGACTGCAGTTTAACTGTCAACATTCTACGTATATCTGGTATGCCTCATATATTGTAAAATATGTGATTTTTCAAAACAAACCTGCAATTGTTTTCAGAAACCGATAGGAAATATATGATACAATAGTTTTGCTCTCAATTTTTTTAACCACATCTTCATATTTTAAGTAGGTATAAAAGCCGAACAGGAATTGTAGCATCCACAGAACACAGATAATCAAAACAACAAACAAAACAAGGAAAAAGAAGCAAAACATGCGACACCACAAACATAAACAATAAATACAGGAAAGGGGATCCCTTGGATGCAACAAACACACACAAGATAAACAAGTAGCAGATTCGAAATGGGATCCCTTGGAAGCAGCAAACACAAACACGATATAAAAGTAGCAGACTTGAAAATGGGATCCCTTGGATGCAACAAACATAAACAAGAGAAACAAGTAGCAGATTCGAAAATGGGATACCTTGGGAGCAACAAACACAAACAAGATATAAAAGTAGCAGACTTGAAAATGAAATCCCTTGGAAGCAACAAACACAAACGAGATATAAAAGTAGCAGACTCGAAAATGGGATCCCTTGGAAGCAAAAAACACAAACAAGATATCAAAGTTGCCTACTCGAAAATAGAATACCTTCGAAGCGGCAAAGCAAACACAAACAAGATATTAAAGAAGCAGACTCGAAAATGGGATCCCTTGGAAGCAACAAACACAAACAAGATATAAATGTAACAGACTCAAAAATGAGATCCCTTGGAAGAAACAAACACAAACAAGATATACAAGTAGTAGACTCGAAAATGGGATCCCTTGGATGCTACAAAAAAACAAACAAGATATAAAAGTAGCAGACTCGAACATGGGATCCCTTGGAAACAAGAAACACAAACAAGATATAAAAGTAGCAGTCTTGAAAATGGGATCCCTTAGAAGCAACAGACACAACCAAGATATAAAAGTAGCTGGCTCAGTTTTATTGAGTCGTCTGTTCATGAGTGGTAATGTAAAATGCAAGACCTCGCACAAAGTTGACAATAGGGCTACCGCCTTGGAACGGTCATTGGTAAAAAGGTCGCTGGGGGTTTAAACCAGTTTCTAGTGAGGTAACCAACCTCACTTTACCCTATTGTCATCCCAATAAAACGGGACAGTGTAAATAAAGAAATTTCCGCGAGGCTATACCCTCTGACAAATAAGGCAGCATTAATAGGCAATATAAGTATAAAACAAAGATGACCATGTATATATGAATATAAAAAACGAAAGCCTAGAAAAAACATTTAAAAAAAGAAACGAAGCAAGTACTGAATGACTTGGCAAAAGGCAGAACGAACATTAATTTTCTTTATGGTCATGACTAATCCATTAACTAGACAAATCAAAGCGACAAATAACGTCACATAAAACCAGTATTAGTCTGTTGAAAAAAACTGTATATTTACGGGAATTGCTTGTCATCATGGGTGTATGTATATTACTAATGTGTTAGTAGAAGCATTCTCCAGGGAAAAAATGAACATAAATAATCATTATTTTTTGTTTTAGTTGGCACCTAACGAGGTCGACGTTACAAGCGGATAGACTTAACACGCAATTATTCCCTACAAAAGAAATGTCGTAATGTTGCTTTAAGAGTTCCTCCGACGGCATTTTTGAGAAAAAAAACGACGCAGAAATTATAAGCAAACCCATTATTAAGACCATTAACCTACTTACGTTGTTCCAAGAATTAGGGGAGTTCTGTATATTTTTCATACATTTAAAGAGATTAAGACAAAGATTAGCTGTTATAACTGTTATACGGTTGTAGCTGTTATACACTCCTGCCATACGGTTATAGCGTATACAATTATATTGTTATAGCGGTTGTAATGTTAAAAGTAGCATTCAAGGAAGACCACAAACACACACAGAAACAAACTACAACTTTAAAAATGAGCAAAAAGCAAGATAAGACATCGCAGACACAAAAGGGTTGACAATAGGGTTATTATAGGGTTATAATAGCTGTTATACGGTTATAGCTTATGCTGTTACATATTTTATATTGTTATAATTGTTAAACCGTATTCATTAAGAGAGAGATATGATACTTTTACAATTGTGAAATTTGAAAGATTTCCCACCGCCGCCGCCACCCACCACCCACTATTGAAACAACATCTACTACAATAAACTACACTTTTAGTATTTGCACTCAGCTTGAAGTTTTTCATGAAAATAAAATCGTTAACTTTACCATCATATTAGTTAAAGTAATGTCCAAACGCTGACGGTATTTACTTCAGAAAATGTTAATAAATGATGCCTTATAGAAATATATGGAAATATCTTCTTTTTTTCAAATTGTTCTCCCTTTATAACGTTGTATACGTTTTTGCTCCTGCTATGTGCAGATATCGCTGAGGCGGCTTGTTGCCGGTAGTGATGCTTTTCCTTATTCTCCGTCCTTCCGTTTGTTCAACGTCCCATTGTCCAACACATATGTCTGTGAGGAGAAAGTTATTCAGCTGATAAACGGACAAAATGAAGGTGCCAGTTTCAGCCAGTGACATAGAACGGCGTCATCCACATAGCAAGGGTCAGATTATTGTTAAGTTCAAATCATACAAGACGACGGCTGCTGTCTATAAGGTAAAATCAAACGTGAAAGGTAACCCAGAGAAGATTTTTATGACGGAAAATCTGACACATCGCAATCACCAGATTGTACAGATCCTTATATCAATTAAAAAATCCGCTCTCATGCACAGTTTCTGGTCCTTTGATGGTCCGTAGACTGGCACTTAAGTAATAGACTTCCATAGAACACTTACATGGTGTGTCAACGATACCTTGCTTTAGCCTCTTTAATGTAAACAAACTGACCTTGAGAAAAAGTTGTTTCGTACGGATTACCTGTGTCTGGTTGTACTTTCATAACATGAAAAAGGCACATCCTTAATGGGGATTTATCCAATTTGAATAATAAACTTAAAATATCAAACTGTATAAATGAGGATACTGCACTCATGTTTCTTTTACATGTAAAACAACATCGCGATTCACGTGCATGTATTCAGTCCGGACCATTCGTACGAACTCTGTCAATTTTAGCTAATTTCAGAATCAATAAAGATGTTGCGAAGTTGGGTGAATGTAGGTGCCTAGATGGTCAGTTTCTTAACGATATCGTAATATACAAAATGAACTCATTGCTTATTAACACCTTTATCATCGATAACAGACACAAATAACAGTTGAAGGTTTTATGGTTTTAGTTCTCGTTTTAAACCTTTATTATGTACGAAACAACAGTTATAATAGATCTACAACCAAGTAGTATAGTAAGTAGGGGTTATTTCCCCTTCGCGGACCATCAAACAACAATAAAAACAACTTTCAGTCAGTTTAAATAACGATGATATGCTTGTCGCTAAAAGCCTTTAACACATTTTAAATTGCTTAAGTAAACCCGCTAAGAAAAACTACTCATCAATCTGGTTTATCAATTTAACAAATCAATAACATAACCTCATTTTTCAGTTCATGGTTCATAACTATCGAAAAGTAATAATTGCCGGCAACTAGCGTTGCACTTACATTGAGATTTGAAGTCACTCAGCCGTATACCTACAGCGTAGGTACACGCTTCGGTAAAAACTCCACAAGGTTCATAATATGTTGTTTAAACACGTTCTTATAAAAAAGAATTCCCAATACCGACCCAACTACCAAATATCACTCAGCCGTATTCCTGCACCGTCGGTACTCGCTTCAGTAAACCATCCACAACGTTTATAACGTGTTGTTTAGAAATATCCTTTTATTGGTTTTTATCCAATATCCGATCACTGCCGTAGTTATTGTTTACTATTGTAAACATTGTATGTATATTGACGATTAACATGTATTCTGTAAACGTGTCCTTTATGTTCCGCTATGATGACCAGACCGTTTTTCATTGCCATAGACAATTCCTGAAACAAAACAAACGTAAAATCTTAACGAGTATACATATATTTAACATACATTTAACACTAGAAAACATATAACATATTTAAGCATAATATTATAACAAAATATACACACACTGTTAAAACATAATCCTGTTGTCTAATCTATTCTATCAATGTAACAAAGTGTATGCTCATAGTATGTCTCTGTGCAGTCAGTCACGCGATAATGTATCCATGTAACCATACGAATAAACACCTTTTCATTTTACTAACTCCAACTTTTCACCAGATACTCTTGTTATGTATATGTAAACGATGGAATATCTTTTACTAAACTATCAAGACATAAACGTATTTAGACATAAATTGAAAACTATCAATAAACACCAAATATTTTCCTAACATAAAAGCCATATACTTTTCTATTAGTTCCTATTTAAACTTTCCAATGTGATGCATTATAATATGCGAATCATATCTTCTTAAGTAATGAAATACAACAGGTATTTTTCTAGTCAATCTGAAATTAAGATTACACGATTCATGAGCACGTCCTCTAAACGTTCCAGTTATGTGACAATGATATCTAACCATCTTGTCTTCGTTCACATAATTTGTATTGCAAATATGACATTTTTTAGATTTTTTAAATTATTTTTCTTGTAATTCTGTCAGAAATTATGATTGTTAAATCTTTTTTAAAATGCTGCGTATTGTTTTCTTCCTCTTCTATCATTTTTTCTACAAAAAAATAAACAGCGTTTGGTCATCTGTATATTCTGGTTTATGTATCATCATAACAACGAAAAACGTTGTATCCGTAACCATAATCAGTATGCTTTTGATATGCTTCTGTGTATGATTTATTAGAATTACCAAGAGCTAAAGACATGTCGTCAGTTAGTGGTTAAAAGTCAGCATATATATCAAACGGAACCATTAATTGTCTATCGTAGATTTTGAACTGAACCTTTTCGTTTTATTTTGGTGTTTTTATTGCTTGTTTTCCATTATATGAGAGACAGTCAAGTTTGTGCTTTTCTGAGACTTTTTCAGATGTAAAGCACTGCAAGCTTTTTTTGCAAAACCATTTTTTACCCTAATATATTGTTTGCTTGTATATTAACCTGTTAAAATCCTTTATCTATATATAATACGTTTTAATTAAAAGCTTGTCACAAGTATGTTTTGCTTTATTTTTTGATATGTACAAATGATATACTTGCTTATTTTCATACCCGAATATATTAAAATGTATATTATTTTGATTTTAAATGTTTGGAATCTGTTTTACGGTAACGGGAAATGTTATTCCCTTATAATTAACAGTATATATTTGCTTTTTATACTTTGATATCTTTTGATGGTCTTTTTCAACAGGACATTTATAAGCTAAGTGGCACCATCTGAAGCACTCATTATCTTTCTCGATGTTTATATTAATCAAACCTTTGCTAGAATTACAAAGTTCTTTTGGTAATTTTAAATAGGAACTACCTTGTAAAGGCTTATATTGATGCTGCCTTGTTGGTTAGAGATTAGATCATGGCGGAGATTTCTTTATTTACACTGTCCTGTTTTAATGCGATGACAGTAGTGTGTGAGGTTTGGTGCACCCTAGAACCGGTTTAAACCCCCAAGTGGCCTACTTTGCCACTGACCGGTCCAAGGCGGTAGCCCTATTGTCAACCCTTTTGTGTTTGTGATGTCGTTTTCATTTATTATTACTTTTGCCTTCTTGTTTGTCTGTTTGCGTGTTTGTTTCTGTGTTTTGTGGTTGACTGTCCTCCATGAATGCTACTGTCCCTGTCCGATCTTTTTATATGTCTTTATACTTAAACCGATTTACATAATGTGCATCAACTGATTCAATTGTCCAATCACTTCCTTCTGAAAGCAAATTTCCAATTATGTTTACAATTTCATTAGCTGCTTTATCTAGTGCATCGTTAATTTCATTTTTGTTTGTTTGTAATTAATAAGGCTTGGAAGCAAAATAAGCTGTTTTATACGAAATTGCGGCACGCGCTATTTTAAAAAAAGTAATTTTCAAATCATCACTCATTTTAAAACCGTTTGTTTGGACTAATTCAGTTTTAAGAAATGTTGAAACTAATTTTTTTGTTTGCCAAAGCTGAGCATGCGGGTCTGTTTTATCTAAAATAACAACTTGAAAAATTGTTCTATTGTGTTTGTTGATTTTCAATTTCACTTTCAATTTCTCTAGCACTCATTATATATTAATACATAGATTTTTTTCTTTAAGCCTAACCAGCATACATTATAATATCAATTCCGCGATCTAATATAGTGTTATATTGTGAAATAAAGTTTCCTTATCTATACAGTTACTAGCTGCTAGTGGGATTGCTTCCTTACGATAATTATTAAATATCTTTGTATCGCTCTTTTTAATTTTCCATGATAAATTTAGCTCATGTGCTTTAGAGATTATCGTTTCAGCTGACCCATCTAAGATTTTACACAAATTATCATTTCTCTGTCAAGTTAACTTAAATTTTCAAAATCAATTATTGATAATTGTTTATTGTAATCTTTCTTAAAATCTATAATTTCGTGTTCCATTTATAATATTACATAAGATAATTTTTCTTTAAGTCTATATTTATTTAACTTAAAAATATAATGCTATATTATAGTATAATGAATTGTAAAAGTTGTAGAAACGTTTTTGATATTATTGATCTCCATTAAGTGTGTTTATATTGTTCTTATTGTATGTAATTAATAAAAAGAAACACTCAATATTGCGTCGGAAGTAAACTTTGTTACAAGTGTACTTATGCATGCATTTATTGTAATGGTATACGTGAAGTCAATCATAAAGAACTCATCTGTTTTAACTGTGGGACACATAATGGATATGACCTCATTAAAGATTATAATTACAATCGTAAGAAAAGTATTTACCATAACCATTATCATTTGGAAAAACATTTGATAAAATATAATTGTTCTCCTGTGGAAGACAAAGATTTTAAGATTTGTTTTACAAAATTGTAAATATTTTAGACAAAACAGAAGTCCGGAACAGATAGATAATATTGAATATATTTTTAGAAAACTTTTATGACATTAAAAATAAAAAAAGAAGTAAAACATATTAAAACAAATGCTACCAGAGAAAAGTACGATAGGATTTCGAAAAAATAATTATGATTGGATATTATGCCCGTTCAGTTTCAACATATTCTACTACAGAGCATCTCTACTAGTTAACTGGTCACTTGCAGTGACCGTTCAACTTGTATCTCTTTATGTACATTTCCTGACGTTCTGTAATTTCAAAGTTATCATTGTTTTGAATCTCTAACACTTTATTAAAGGTAATTTTACTCATCGTCCTTTTCTAGTCCTATAGTAGTTTGGACATATGAAAGAAGTTGCTTAAAACTCCTATGATGTGTTTTCAACAACGTTTTTTTCTGCTATTCTTGTTTTACTCACCAAAACAGCAACAACTGGAGGAACTGCACCAACTACAGCCACAAAAACAGGACTTGCTGGAACTAGTGCTAGAACTGCAGCACAACCAAAATTATTGCACTGGTAATCTGTAACGTTGTTATTAATATGAATAAGGCACAGCCTAAACGGGGATTTATCCAGCTTCAGTAATAAACTTAAGGATGTTGGCTTGGCAAGTTTTAAATTTTCAAGTTTAAGAATTTTATTTTTTAAATCGTAGATATATTTGACAACATAATTGTTTCACGTTTTACATTCTAATAGATATGAATATAATGTAGGATTTAAGATGGTAACATATCAAATGTTAAGCTTTTTTTTTCTTCATATGTTTTACGTCATTTGTGGTCATTTTTGTTGTCAACAAAATATATATGTGTAGCTCAGAGTAAAATTTATCCTTTTGATTTAAAAAAATACGATTTTATTTGTTTTTCAATTGTGGGTTGGCTTGGAAAGGACGTAGTACTGAGACATTGATACTTAAATTTCTTTGGTATCATTTAGATACAAAATTATCAAAAAAAGGATAGGTCATCACACTTTATTTCCACTAGACGTCTTTGAAGATGACATATATTTCTAATTCCAAAACGTCACTAAAAAGAGGAAAAAAACAATAGAGTCACTGAACATTTTCACTATTTTATTCATAAAATTAAATTTATTGAAAAACAAAGATTAATGTTCGATTACCTATAGATATGTAAATATATATATCTTTGAAAACATACACAAACAATTGAATTGAATTGAATGTTGTTTAACGGCTCATCAACACAGTATATGTTATTTACAGCCGCCCCAGAGAGAGGGGAAGGATACATAGGAATCCCGGAACCGTGCTCTACTCTTATTATCGAATATATTCCTATGGTTCTTTGACGTGCTCGGATGATAGACCGATACACAGGACCGCCCGGTTTATGTCCCCATCCGACGGACGAGGCTAAGGGAAAGTGTCCTGCCCAAGAAAACGCCGACGAAACTCAGTGGCACCACGGAGGATTGAACCCGGGACCTCCGATTACAAATCTGCAGCGCTACCGACTGCGCCACGTCAGTCATCCTCATTCGTCTTTTTACTTTAAAAAGCAAACATATATTGACAGTACCCCACCTTTTTCTTTAGCAAAAAATAAATAAATTCAAGATAAAAAAAAGTATGTTATAATGCTCAACTTTTGTTAAAACTTGTATATGACAAGGTACTATGACATTTCTTTCAAAACAAGTAAATATATATAGATCTAGGTTCTAATCATTTTTTTATTACAATTTCTATAACTTACACATAATTTGGAGTTGCATGTAGTTTGCCATTTTCGCTGTAAAAATACTGGAAACACAATTTTGCTGACATGGAGATCGAATGTAATCTACTTTTATATATCTATGTCCTTAAAATATCAAACTGTGTAATTGAGGATATTGCACTCATCTTTCTTTTTACGTAAGAAAAAGACAGAGATTCACATGCACGTGTTCTGGGATGAAAATTAAAATAAAAAAGAATTGAAATAAAAGTTCCTCATTTCAGATAAGTTAGGAATCAATCTAGATGTTGCGAAGGTGCATGAACGTAGGTAATCGGATGTAATTGTCAGATTATTAACGATTTCGCACCTTACAAAGTGAACTACGTAATGCATATTAACAGTGTTAGGAAAAGCCCAAGGTTTTATGGTTTTAGTTGATTTTTTTAAAAACTTTATTGTGTACGAAACAACAAATCTAATACACCCATACCAACGTCTTGTTTGTAATTATATGCGCATGACCTGGGAAAGATTGGTTGACGTTGTACAATGATGCATTAGATAAAATTTATAAGAACACGTTAGGATTTTGTTAAATACTTTAGTACTTTGAATTATTTCAGCTTTCGATGTTCCGAATTGTAAAATATGCCAACTAAAATTATTTCGGCATTATATTTTACTAGCACCAAAAACATCACCACAAATGCTTTTGCAAAAGACGCTTTTGAAATATGTAATGTTAACGCTAGTGAAGTACCGATTATTCGATTATTTTAAACCCATCATCGGTTTGTTAGGCATCCGATTAAGATCATCATAAAGCCTGTAATCGATCGTCGGTTAAATGTAAACGCGCATCATTTTACATAGACTTTATACAAATCAACACATTTATATCAGTTAGAATACGTTTGCCGAAAAAAAACCAGACTTTCATGGCATCAAAACTCAGGACATACACATGATATACTTCGTATACGGGTAACAATTATCGAAGCAATTTAAAAAGATCCATATTTCATTTCATGCAAACATATATTTAAAGCATAATTCTGCATCTTGATCCCGGGAAGTAGGTAACTAGTAATCTAGAAGATAAGCACACGTGTAGAATGTGTGCATGCTAAACTGTTCATGACTCAAACCCAAAGCACAAAGTTATAATGTGACATAAAAATTAAGGTTGTAATTTATTCGATAAATTTGAATTAAAACTCTGCGTTTGTTTTCATTACAAAATGTTACGTTTAACTGAAACAAATAATAATATATTATTAAACTTGTTTGCCAGGTTTGCATGTGAAAAGCCTTATCATAAAAGTGCTTCGGTTGTAGAATATGTATTTCTCAACTAATTTTCTAATTATAAACTGTGTTTTAAATTCTTATTTAGTTAAAAAAAATATAGTAATATATAATGTACATGTATTGTTAAAATTATGCATGGAAATGCTGAAAACTGGAGCCATTAGGGTTTGTTCTAGGTTATCATGACTAATCTAAATCAAAGACCAAAATTCACTTTAGAAAATTCCGTCAATTAAATTTCTTTTTTTCCATTTTATTCCTTAAAAAAAAGTTTTTAATTAACTACTACAGTTACAAAATAATATAATTACAAAATAAAATAATATTTGGAGATTCGAACTCGTATATCCTGCATGACAGGCGGCCATATTTACCACTACACCGCAGTGACAATCAGATGACGTCATCATTAACTAGTATATAATTTAATACGATATTCTGTTTCCACGACTCCTGATACTTACGCAAGACCTGAGTAGTAGAATAAAAGAGTTTTTTAAAACCCAAATCAATTAAAAAATTCTGTTGAGTCATATATATCGATTAATGGTAACTGGCGAGACAATTGGCCAATATTGATTCATCCTCTCCAATTGCGGAAATTAACGAAGAGTTCCGATATCTTTGATCGTACATAGTCGGCCAATTCCTTCATTCTTCGGTGATAGCGAGATGTTGCGAATGGTACCCAGACAAGGGACATCGCCGAAGAGGCCCGAAGTGAATTTACCATGCCTATCAGCGAAAGTAGAGACTGGTTTCCCGTTCCTTAAGATCGACTCTCATATACTTGGCCGAAATCGGAAACCAAAGGGATAATTTTTTTCAAACTGATAGTATGTGGACAAAAGTTGATACCGTTAAGGGGATTTTCATCCCTGGCGCTTCGCGCCAGTAATAAATCCCCTATAATAACACCATTTATAACTACGTCTGTATGCAGCCACAAGTCGTCTCAAGTGATCAATTAGTTCTTCTTTGCTTTTCATGTATACTTATAATTAGATAAACTATTTAGAAAATAATTGTTCATGTTCTCCAGATGATATTTTACCTATTTTTAATAATTCATCAGTTATGATAATACCTTTATTTATTACCTGTGTACTATTATTTCCTGATTCGACACTTTCACATACTAACTCCAGATCACTAACCAAATCATCAGGGCTATTGTAATATTCAACACAACCTCCTAAAATCTTTTTAAACTTTGAAGAACTTTTATGAATTGGCAAACCAGATAATTGTGTCAGTTTCTTGAAAGCATTTTGGGACAACTTGAATAAGGTTTGTTATTATTATAGCGTTTTGTTATCAAATCAATAAAATCACTGCCTACTTTCTGATTTAATACAACTGTTTCTCCTTGTCTAGCAACTAGTTTTTGATGACCAGTAAGTTCAGGCAAATCGTTTTGTAACATACCGTAATAACCATCTTTACTGACTTTACAAGAATGTCTTGTTGTAATCCGTCTCCAGAAAAAACAGGAGCATGCTTATGCATACGTTGAAGTCTATCTCTATAATTATCTACAGTTTTTGACTTTTTTCCAACTGTTCGTAATTTTGTCTAAGTACATCGTTTACTGTCTCGTCTAACTTCAAGCTTTTGTTTTTAGTAAAAGATCCTTTTTATGTTTTAGGTACCAATTTTTAAATTACTTTGGCAGCATCTGTTTTCAATTTTTTTTAAAGCATCATTATTTATTGGAGACACTGAAGACAATAATGGCAAATTATATTCTCCTAATACAGCTTTATCCAAACCTGCATCTAGATTATCAATACGTCACCTTAAAAAGTAAAAGGTGCTATGTGCCTTCTTTGCTCATATACTCATAACACCTTTTACCACTAAGGTGAAGAATTTAGCTTTTCTGGTTTCTCAAAATTACTGAGGTAATCCCTGATACATCTGTGTTTTTTGTACTTCCTCACCAATAGCTATAGGAAGAGTAGCTAGTGTTTGGCTTAATTCTGGAAGAGCAGCTAATTGCTGAACTATTTCTGGAAGAGTAGCTAACTGCTTAGTTAACTGTTCTGACTGACTTTTTATTTCGCTAGTTGCCTGTTTAAATACTTCTTTATTCAAATCACGACCAGCTCCTTTTTCTATTCGTTTTCGAATTATTTCGTTTTTAACAGCTTTAACAAGTTCACTTGATCTTTGCTGTTTACTTTCTAATTATTTCCATTTCACAAAGACATGTATAATAAAGGTTAAATAAAAATAAGGTAAGTTAAGATAAGTTAAGTTAAATATGAAATAATTATTTCTTGAATTTACTTTTGGTTTAATAATAATTATTATCCAAGTATTATTATAATGGAAATTCCGAACTATGACATGAAGACAGAAAACGGTAATTTCAAACAGATCTGGAACTTTATGCCAGACTCTTGTTTTAGAATGTTGATTTGTGGTAATTCAGGATCTGGTAAAACAAATACATTAATTCACATGTTGTTAAAACCTTTAGTGTACTATGACAAGATTTACTTGTTTGCTAAAAACTTGGAACAGTATAAGTATCAGGTCTTGTCACAAAAACTTGAAACAAAAGCACGTAAGCAAAGACCAGTTTAAAGTTTAATATTGACAAATTTCCATGATTAAAAATTTAACACCATACAACAGGTGCTGATGACAAAATAAGTCAAATACAAAAACAGTTATTAACAAACCGTGAGAAAATGATTGAAATTCGAAACGGTTTAAAAGATGAAATAAAACTTTTGAGTGATGCTATAAAAGAGTTAGAAAAGAAAGAGGACGGTTTGGAAAATGATGAAGACTATAAAATATTAAGTGAGCAAATAAAAAGCGGTGTTGAACGTATAAATAAACGGATCGCAACAATTAATGAACACATGGTGGACTGTAATGAAATAGAAACTGCTATTATTGAGGTTTCAAGACAAATGAGAGCTGTCCAAGACGAAAGAAGCAGAGCTATTGATAAAGAAATAGCTCTTCTTAAAAGAGCATTAGAAAACTATTATAAAAAATTAACTGAGCAAATAAGCACTGACGTTGATGATATTAACAGAGGGTTCGAAGAAATTAAAAGGCAAATGGTTGACAACAATGAACTCCATTACGTGGGCCCGCCTTAATTCCATTAAGCGATAGGAAAGCTTATATATGCAGGATTTTATAACAGATATTTCGACAATAAAACACGTTTAAAATTATTTTTTTACTGAACAAATGTGATAACCTGTTTAAAATTAATTATTTAATGTTTTAATTTTACAATATTCAAACTTTGACGCTGGTTTTGTATCATATCCAACACAAAAACCACTTCAAAGAACTTATCAAAACTATTTTCTTGCAGCGTTTACTGTTATAACCAATCCATTTATAAATACTGAGGATATTTTCATGTGGCTGATCTTACTGGTCTCATCACTAATACATCCGGACGTAATATATTTGAAATAGACTTTATTATACAGGAGGGGACGTACAATATCTTATTGTTGATGATAAAGATCAGCAAAAGCATTTTTATCCAAAACTAGAAAATGACAAACGAACAGTAAAATAAACATCTCACAATAACATGGGCATTATATTTCGAACCAGTCATACAAAAGAAGGCACTACCCAAGTTTACAATTTTGATAAATCTACTTTTAAACTTTATTACGAAGGTACTTAATTTGTATCTACTTATATTAAATGGAACAAAAAAATGTAATATCATCAGAAAAAGCTTCAATAATTAATAGCTCAAATACACCGAGTAATTTTAAAACTGTATTTAACAGACATTGCTTTTGTACAAGAACAAAAAATATGGCATTGGACTTGATGAGATAAATTCTATGATTTACTCATGGTATACTATAAGTGAGATTGTAATAACGAAGTGACAAGGTATTCTAATGGAAAAGATTGGAAAATATTATTTTTACAAATGGAAATTAGATATATGAAAGAAACATTAGCTGTAAAAGGTGGTTAAAGTGCTGATTCACCAGTTTCAATAATAATTGTGTTTGATTTATCAAGCTTTAAATGTTTAGTTACCAGTCATAATACTTTTATACTTGACTTAAGAAAATCAAACTGTCACACCTTACTTGGCTTTGGCAAAGATGAAGTTATTAAACCAACAAACAAAACACATTCCATTGATACTTTGTATATTCACTGTGATTTGATATGTAATTCTATTATTGTTGATGGATCATATGGAGATGTTATTTATGAAGCAAGTACAGCTGACCTTTCAAGAGTATATCCTTTTAAAGATGGACCGAGAATGAGAGTTGGGTACTGTGCAGTAATTAAATCGATCATTAACAGTATAACTATGATATAACAGATGTCACTGGTAAAATTATTAATCTTAATGAAGTGCATACGTCATTTCGATTTGTTGTAAAAGAATTAAAGTAATCTTTATATGACAATGATTATATATGACAAGACTAAAACAAGTTTATGATACTAGTACGGGAACTTATATTCAATATGGATATAAAAACCGAACAGGAAAAGTAGCATTCAAGGACGACAGCCAGCCACAAACACACACAGAAACAAAGAAAAAGAACACCTTTAAAGATGAACAAAATGCCAAATTAGACATCACAAACACAAAAGGGTTGGTAATAGGGCTACCCCTTGGAACGGTCAGTGGCAATATTTTGAAATCTGTTTTCAAGTAAACAAGCTTGCTGATGGAGATGCTTTCGCAGACGATTATAGAATTGCTTTAATTAACGATGCATCTTCATTGATTGATCAAATTCAAGTAAAGCAAAACAGAAAAAGTAGTTTACGACGATAATAATCTTCCTATATTTGAAAACGTCAAAAGTTTACTGGAAATGTCTGACGATTATGCAAAAACAACCGGAACACAAGAATACTTTTATTTAGACAATACAGCTGCAGCAGAATCTCGACATGATCAGGCTGGTAATAATTTAGGATTTACAGCTCGTCATGCTTTAATCATAGCTAATCAAATAGCTAACTCTATAATTCAATTAAACAAATATTAGTTTTTCGAAGGTTTAGAAACAAACATGCCTCCTCCTAGTCAAATTCAAATTAGTTTACAACTAACAGATGATAATGTATTAAGTTTTCAAAGAGGCTGGTGTTGATGATGGTAGAGTAAGTATTGATAAATTAGTTTTGGGACACCGAAAATTATATTTAATTCTGATGGTTTAAACTATGTAATGGCAAATAATATCTCCGTGAAATGATACAAGAAAGCGAACTGCCAAAATCCTCATCTTTTAGATACTGTTCATGTAAATGCCGCTAAGACGAATTGCTATTTACAAACAGCTAGACTGGAAGTTGGAAACGGTGTATATTACCCAGAAACCGAATACTGTTATGATAATATTATAAGAATATTTAGAGAATATTTAGAGATGTTATTCTTACAACAAAATGATACAAACACAGTAACTTTACTAAACGAGAGTAATTTTAAAACTCTTTTCGGAATGATATATTTTTATTTAAGTTATAAAGTGATGAATTGATTCAAAACAGCTAAATTTGAAATATAAATTAATGAATGAATGAATGGTGTTTTACGGCACGTCGACACATAAATAGGTCATATTGTGCGCACAAATTTATGAAAAATGAAGTATTAATTAAAAATTAATGTAAATATATAAAGATAAAAATATTAAAAAATAAGGGATGATAAGGTGTAATATAAACTATGTATGTAAATCAACAAATGCCCGTCAACGGGAATATAAACAAGTAAATATATATAAGAACACATTACAATGATTTATATAGTCTGATCTCTTTCAGGAAATCTAAAACAAGACTAAAATCTACAGTATCAAATAACTCTTTCATAGTATTAACATTGTAGTACCTTCGACGCATAGGATCAAAGTCTACACATTCCAATAAGATGTGTTTGACCGTTAACGGTGCAAAGCAGGGTATACATTCTGGTAATTGCTCAGCTTGTAATAAATATGAATGAGTATAACGTGTATGCCCTATCCTGCACCGGGCTAGGACAACTTCCTCTCGACGAATGGGTCTACTAGAAGAACGCCATTCTCCGAGTAACGGTTTAATTGGATGGAGTTTATTGTAAACTGACAAATCCCAAGCGGCTTGCCAAGAGTTACGAATATATGTGTTAATACAACTTTTAAAATCAATATAAGGTAATTTGGTATTAGTTATATGTAAATCTAATGCTGCCATAGTAGCACTATCAGCTCTATCATTACCACGTATTCCTGCATGGCTTGGAAGCCAGCAGAAAATAATAACATTATCAATTATAAGAGAATTGTACTTTTCTAAAAGTTGAAGCACAACTGGGTTATCATGTTTCATATTACCCAGTGCTTGAAGAGATGAAAGGGAATCAGAAAATATTACAAAATGGTCATCATCAGATTCATGAATATAATTTAAGGCAAGTTCAATTGCCTTAAGTTCAGCTGAAAAGATAGAGGCCTTGTCAGGCAGGCGGCTCTTTATGCTGTGTTTGTGAACAACAGCTGCTGCAGCTACCTTATCTCCATCTTTACAGCCATCTGTGTAGATATGTTGAAAGTTACTGTATTTCGATTTAATTTCATTAAATTTGCTTTGAAAGACAGTAGGGTCTGTGGATTTGTTATTATTACAAAGATCAAAAATAATTGTTGGTGTTTTCAAAGTTCACGGTGGAATTTGTGGTACTTTGTACTTGGCAATTAAATTTAGGTCGATTTCAGTGTCTCTTAATTTTGATTTAATACGAAGACCAAATGGTCGAATGGCCTTCGGTTTTCGATCAAAAAGAGGTTCACAAATAGGATTAAAAACATTATCGAAAGTTGGGTTTGAAGGGTTAGACTTTAATTTAATGGCGTATTGAAGAGCTAATTTGTCCCGTCTATGAGACAGTGATGGTTCATTAGCTTCAAAATATAGACTTTCGGCTGGTGATGTACGAAAGGCACCTAAGGCGAGTCGTAATCCTTGATTATGTATAGGGTCGAGCATCTGCAAGTACGACTTGCGAGTCGATCCATATACTATCAAGCCGTAGTCCAGCTTGGATCTGATAAGAGATCTGTAAAGTCGCAAGAGGACTTTTCGATCTGCTCCCCAATTAGTGTTTGCAACAACTTTAAGTTTGTTAAGAGCTTTAAGGCATTTGGCCTTCAAGTATTTAAGGTGTGGTATAAACGTTAATTTACGGTCGAAAATACAAAGACCAAGGAATTTTATCTCATCCACTACTGGTATTGGTGACCAATCCAGTGTTAGATGAGGGTCTTCATGATGTTTACGAAGTTGACAAAAGTGCATACAATTAGTTTTAGATTTAGAAAATTTAAAACCATTTTCATCAGACCAGGTCTTAAGTTTATTTAGACATTGTTGTAATTGTCTCACGATAGTATTCATGTTTTTTGCACGATAACATATAACAAAGTCGTCAACATATAGCAAACAATCCACACCTGGATTGATGCATTTTACTATACTGTTCATCTTTATATTAAAAATTGTGACAGAGAGTATGCTGCCCTGTGGAACACCCATCTCCTGTTCATGAATATCAGAGAGGGTTGAACCCATTCGGACACGAAATTGTCTATCATCTAAGAATTTCTCTATAAAAATGGATAATCGGCCTCTAAGACCAAGGTCATGAACATGATGAAGATCATTCATAATACCGTACTTCCATGCAGTATCATAAGCTTTCTCCAAGTCAAAAAATACAGCGACTATATCTTCTTTTTTTATGAAAGCTTCCCTAATAAATGATTCAAATTGAATGAGATTGTCTGTTGTGCCTCGTTGGTGCCGGAATCCACTTTGATACTTTGTTATCAGTTTGTTGGATTCCAGGTACCAAACGAGTCTCTCATTAATCATTCGTTCCATGATTTTACATATACAACTTGTTAAAGCAATAGGGCGATAATTTAGTGGGTCCGTATGATCCTTTCCAGGTTTGGGGACTGGAATAACGATTGCTTCCCGCAAGAATCGGGGAAGTTTCCCGTCACCCAAACCTTATTAAATATATCAAGAAGGGTAGAGAGACAGGATTCAGGTAAATGTTTTAGTAATTGATAATGGATATCATCAGGACCAGCTGATGTATCATGAGCCTTTTTAAGGGACTCTCAAAGTTCAAAGTTCTTTGAGAGTGAATAGTTTATTGTATTTCCCCAAGTTTTTTGACTTGAAGTTCAGCTTCTTCTGTTCTTTTAGTTTCTTATTTTTCAGAAAATTTGGTTGACAATTTTCAGAAGATGAATTTTTTGAAAAAGTTTCTGCCAAAGTGTTTGTAATATCTTTGACAGATGTTATATCTCCATTATCTGTTTTAAGATGATTTACAGAACTAGAGTTACCTTTAACACTTATTTTCCGGACCATGTCCCATGTCTTCTTAAGAGATGAGCGAGAATTCACCCTAGAGACGTAAGATCTCCAGGATTTCCTCTTGCTATCCTTAATAGTACGACGGGCTTTCGCACGAAAAACTCTAACGTTATCTAAATTTGTTTGAGTTGGCCGCAAGTTAAAATTGTTTAATGCAGCTTTACGATCGCTGACTGCCTTTTTGCAGTCATCGTCGTACCATGGTTTATGTGGGCGTTTATGATTTGCCGAGGTTTTTGGAATAGTTTGATCAGCTATATCGTGAAGAGTTTTGGTAAAAAGAGCAGTTGCGTCTTCGACATCCTCCTCGAAAACGGAAGGCTTTTTTAATTCTTCCTCGCAAAGAGATTTTAACGTAGTCCAATCAGCCTTGCGAAGTTTCCATCGTTGCGTTTTTTCGAGAAGTGGAGGGCCGATATTTTCAAGAAATATGGGGAAGTGGTCACTTCCACAGAGGTCGTCTCCAACACTCCACGAACAATCCATCAAAAGCGTTGGATCGCATTTTGTTAAATCAATGGAAGAATGAGAGCCTGTAGCAGGATGTAAATAAGTATGTGACTTATTATTAAAAAGACACAAATTGTTTTTGGCTAAGAAATCCTCAATTTTCTTGCCTTTATCATTTATATCTTTACAACCCCAGATGTATTTGTGTGCATTAAAATCGCCCAAGAGTATAAAAGGTGATGGCAATTGTGCAACTAGGTGATTTAGATCTTTAGGGTCTAGTGAAGAACTAGGTGGTAAATATAAGGAACATATGGTTATGACTCTGTGCATAGTAACACTGACCACAATAGCCTGCAAATTTGTTTTGAACGCAACAGGTCTGTGAGGAATATTTCGATTAACAATTATCGAAACTCCACCAGTCGCCTTGTCCCCGGTATCACAAATATGATTGTATAGTGAGCATTGTTTAAATGATACCTTATCACTTGTCTTCAAGAATGTTTCTTGAAGACAAAAGGCAATAGGGTTGTGTTCATTTAAAATTAAGCTGATTTCATCATAATTTGGTTTCAAACCTCGTCAATTCCATTGAATGATCCTATTAGTTTTACCCATTATTTAGTGCTAAGGCGATTTTTAATTTAATTTTTATTTTTGGCCTTAGATTTAGGAGAGGTCTTAGGAGACTCAAGCAGCGACATCTCCACTGATGAATCCTCCTTCCTGGAAGAAGTCAGCTGAAGTGGCACCTCAACTAACCTTTCATGAGAGGATGGAAGTGGCAGTGTAGCTGCTGGCTCTGAAATGTCCATGAGCTGTTTGTTATGCAGCTCAATAGGGCCGTTAGACACCTTTGGCTGCTCCTTGCGCTCCCTAGTTGGAGAAGCACTAGGCTTTCCAACTTCCTTAGTTGGAGCAGCACTAGGCCTTCCAGCCGAGGAAGTATTAGGTTTCACGACTGGGGAACTACTAGACTTCACAGTCTTAGAAGAACCCGCTTTCCAATTCTGAGAAATTGACATGCTCTTGGCATTGCCAGAGCCTGCCGATTTTGTGTTTGATTTAAATGTAAAAGTTTGATTAGGTGAAAAGTTTAATTTTGGTTTGTTAAGTTGTGTTTGTTGACTTTTGTTTGGATTTGATACTGAGGAAGTATTCTTTGTATTTTGAATTTCTGGCTGTGGTTCGTATTGCGTACTTGCATCCCTGAATTCTGTGTGTGTTGCTGTTGTTTTGAGAATAGATGCGTAAGAGGTCGGACTTGAAATTTTATATTTTTCTTCAATCAATTTTCTTGCTTCTGGAAGGGGAATGTTTTGTGTATATTTACCTGTTATGATTTCTTATTCTTTTTAAATTTTTTCACATGATTTTGGATTTGCGTGATGTCCTAGACCGCAGTTGGTACATTTGAAGTCGTTTGGACAGAAAATCTGATTCGTTATGCTTGAATGCAGACTCGCCACATTTACCACAACGTTCTTCTTTAGTATACCTGGAGTTCTGGTGCCCAAATGCTTGGCAGTTGTAGCAACGTAACGGGTTTGGGATGTAGGCGTCAACATGCAATTGCAGATATGCCACCTTTATTGTTTTTGGTAAGACGGGTGTTGCAAATGTGAGTATGATAGTATTTGTATTAATAATTTTATCATTCCTCTTTATGGTTATTCGGCGAGCTGCAGTTACCAACTGTGGCGCAAGCTCGTGAATAATTTCGTCTTCAGGTACTCCGGAGAGATCCGGGCACCTGATGACGCCTTTGGAGATGTTCATAGAGGTGTGAGGATAGCATTTTACTTTGGTGTTTAAAATATTTGTAATTGTTAAAAAATTACCCGAATGAGATTTTTTTTTCTGTTTCAATCAGGAGAGTTTTGTTTTTTAATTTTTTAATTTGTTTTACATGTCCAGCAATTGAATGGACAGTTTTCTCGATAACGAAAGGTGACGTATCTGTAATAGGTTTTTCATACAACCCAGCGGACATAACCCCTTAACTAAAAAGTGAAAGAGCCGCACTTATGTTCCGCTTAAAAAGTGGCACGAGTATAGCCATATAGCGTTTTGAAATACATGATTAGCCCGTGCGCCACCGCCATAAAAGACCCTATCTATATAATTTTTAAAGTAGAACAATATAAAAGGTAAGTAAGATACAGTGTACTGGTACTGTCTGAATAATAAGGTCGGATCTCTTATAGCTGGCGTGACAAACCGATTGATCAGATCGGGCCAAATCTGACCGCCCGTCTAGTTGAAGTCCGGACCAAAGTGGTGTGTTGCAACGTGGAGATAACTACCAGATCTCCACGCCACTCAACCACCAGGACTCCCTTCTCCATTGACACGGGTCGCCACCCACGGTCAACAGGTGGGTTACATTTCGGGGTTTGGGAGGGGGGTGTGTCCTACCCCTCTGCTAAGTAACGAGCAGTCGGTTGATTCTTATCACCCGAAATATAAATTAAATATATCTGCTATAACTCCTTATAAAGTGTATGCTTTGGTTCTGTATAAAGAAGTGTTATTGATACTATTGGAAATGAATTAGTTTCATCTATCTTATATATGACTTACCAAAATTATTCAGTAAATTTAACAAAAGGGCAAAAAGGTAGTTTAGCAAAAGCATATCTAAACAGAAGTGAATTATCACTCAGGTTATAGAATAACCAACTAAGTGGCGGTTTTCCTTTGCTGCTGACAGCTACTCAGATCAAAAATAGTATTAAAGCTAAAAACCAGGACACGGCTTCTACATAAATAAATCAAAATCACAAATGTGGTCTCAATCTGAAAATGGAGGCTTTTTAGGAGAATTAGCTGGTTTGCTGACTAAAACAACATTACCAACAGTTGCTAAATTTGCTCAAAATGTATTAGTACCACTAGCAACAGAGCGCTAAGCGGTTTTGCAATTACTGGAATTGGTAAAGTATTTGGAAATGGAATGGTAACTATACCTAGAAATAAAAAACAAGCGCTTCTAAATTCAAATACATTAACACCATAACAAAGATAATAACGTCTAAAGGGTGTTATCCTATTGAAGTAAAAAAGCAACAAAACAAGATGGAGGATTTCTTGGACTTCTTGCAATCATTAGGATTTCCTTTAATTGGATCTCTTATTAGTGGTTTAAGAGGCAAAGGTTTGCAAGTAGGTAAAAAAGGGAAAGGACTAAGAGTTGACTGTGGAAATGGTATTCAAGTAGATTCATAAATTAGGCAATATAGAAGTATCACATTTGTAAATTATTTTTTAATTAAAAATCAAGCTTATTTCTATCTTGGACTTAATGAAGTGGGTAAAGCAGTTAGGTATATAAAACTTCAGGGGGATGTTTAGCAAAAACAAAATACCAATAAAATAAAATAAACAAGAATGTGGTATTATTAAATTTGATGAATTTACTGGACGTGGTACACACTGGACTTGTTATTCCTTTGATCCGTTTGGTCTAAATATAGATATAAAAATTGAATAGGAAAAGTAGCATTCAAAGACGACAAGTCAACCACTAACACACACATAAACAAAGAACAGCTATATATAAAAATGAATAAAAGGCGAAATAAGACATCACAAGGTCTCTTCTGCGACAAGGACTCGAGCTACTTCTTATGGGGTCTTCGTCTGCGTCACAACTTATCCGTTTTTCAAGAGCTTGTACTCGAGTTAAGGACTTTAATATTCGTAATCTTTGTATAACTAAAAAGCTACTCCATCAGGGTTACCGTTACCATAAACTTAGTAAAACCTTTGTACAATTTTATTATCGTTACCCTGATCTTCTTTCCAAATATAAAAGTAATTTAAGGACTCTTCTGCGACAAGGACTATCACAACCTGACTTCTATGGTGATGTGATTTATAAACTTCGTAAGATTCTTGGTCATGATCACTTTCATACTATCTTTGTTAAACTTGCTAAAAAGTTTATCAAAAGAGGTTATGACCCTATTATTTTTCAACGTACTGCATGCTTGGTGGTGGACCCTTTTACAGTTCGCCACTTTGCTTTCCTCTTATATTGTTCGATGACCGGACAGGCTGTGAACCCTATGATTTCTATCTAAAGCGCAAAAGGACGGTGACGTTTGATGTTTGTCTGTAGTCTTTATTTACACTGTCCTGTTTTAATGGGATGACAGTAGGGTAAGTGTGAGGTTTGATGACCCTAGAACCGGTTTAAACCCCCACCCCCCCACCCCCAGTGGCCTACTTTGCCACTGACCGTTCCAAGGCGGTGGCCCTATTGTCAACCTTTTTGTGTATTACTTTTGCCTTCTTGTTTGTCTGTTTGCGTGTTTGTTTCTCTGATTTGTGGTTGACTGTCCTCCTTGAATGCTACTTGTCCCTGTCCGATCTTTTTATATTTCTTTGTCTTGTCGTGCCTCAATGGCTTATTCTCTTGTTGCTCTGGCTTCTGCCAAGTCATTGAGTACCTTCTTTGTGGTGTTCTAGGCTATTGTTTTTTTGTATTTATATATACACGAGCATCTTTGTGTTTTACTTATATTGCCTATTGATGCTGCCTTGCTGGTTAGAGGATAGTTCATGGCGGAGATATTTTTATTTACAATGTCCCGTTTTATTGGGTTGTCAGTAGAACATGGTTTTAATCCCCATCAACGCTTTTGTGTTTGTGATGTCTTATTTGGCCTTTTATTCATCTTTAATTATTTCTGTTTGTGTTTGTATTTGACTGTTCTTGAATGCTGCTTTTCCTGTTCGATTTTTATATCTATATTTATATGGTATTTCCTCAAAACAGGTGATCCTAGAGGAGTAACTGAAACTTTTGAGCCGTTATTAAAACTCTTTTTAATATTATTAGTAGGAACATGAAACGCGGTTGCCGAATTCAAATTAAAGATGTAAAGCTTACACATGGTTTAGTTGTTTAAGAAATGAAGAGTTATTTTGTGGAATTTGTATTGATGACGCAGAGTGTAACAGAAGTTATTACTAATAGACTCATACATGTAATTTAGAAAGTAATACCTTTCTGTCAAAAGCGAAATAAGTAGTTATTAGTGATACGAAATAGAATCATAACAAAGATCAGTAAGAAATAATATTTGTAAACTCACGGACGGCTAAAAGAGATCCAAAACTCGACAACAGTGTCAAATACTAGATCACGAGGAAATTTAAAAAAACCATAATAAAAAGGGCCAGAATGTCGATGAGCACAAAACCTTCAACACGATATAAGAAACACATGTGTTTAAGTAAAAACTGGATCAATGAATGTCATACAATCCCTGTGGGATGAAAATATAACAGTATTGATTGTATGTACTAGGAGACTTTCTACACTCGCCACAAGGCACAAACAACACTATTGTGACATTAAATGTAGATATAAAGTCGAACAGGAAAAGTAGCATTCAAGGACGTCAGTCAACCACAAACAAACAAAGTACAACTAAATATAAAAATGAATAAAAGGCAAAATAAGGCATAACAAACACACAAGGGTTGACAATAATGCTACCGCCTTGAAATGGTCAGTGGCAAAAAAGGCCGCTGAGGTTTAAGTCCACCAAAAGAAGTTAACTTACATACATGATATAAAATACAGCACTATTCAGTATCAAGATAAAACAAGTGTATTGTGTGGATATTTCTGTCTATTTTTCGTTAAAATGTTGCAAGAAGGAAATGAAATTCATGATATTCTTTATAAAATATTAAAACCTTACACACCAAAGAAAATGAAAACGGTCATATTTTGTCTAGTTATACTTATATATTAGTTACTGCGTTAAAACAAAGATGATTACTGAAAATATCAATCCTCAGTATATGTTAGCAAAAGATGGTAGAAGAATGTTAAAAGCCACTTGTTCATCTTGTGGTATTACAAAAGAAATATGATCAAAAAGATCGGACAGGGAAAGTAGCATTTAATGAGGACATTCAACCACAAAACACAGAAACGCAAACAGACAAACAAGAAGGCAAAAGTAATTATAAATGCAAACGACATCACACAATAGGGTTGACAATAAGGCTACCGCCTTGGAACGGTCAGTGGCAAAGTAGGCCACTGGGGGTTTAAACCGGTTCTAGGGTACATGCCAAAAATGTAGTATGTTCTCTAGCAAATGATTTTTGAATAAAAGAAATTAGCTTGTCTTTAATAAGTTGTATATAGTGTAGAGAAGTCATAAGTGCTTATTGATAAAACTTGACCTTTATTGAAAATTTTATCAAGAACGTCACCTGAATTTTTTATAGACCAAAATAAATTAATCACAGAGTTTTCATAAGTTTTATCACAATATAGTTTAACGTGATATTTAACGGCAGTAAGACATGAAGTTAAAAGTTTGGAGATGTTTGTTGTGGTGCAGGCACTAGAATTCGAAATAAAGCAAGCCCTATAAGGATTTTTATGTAAACACAATTTGTTAGAAGTACACAAGGTGGAAACATTGCATTAAGCTTTACTCCCTTTATTACCTTATAAGCAGTTAACAATTCCTGGTTATAAATATTGCGGTACAGGTAATCTAAATCTCCTGGAGAAAAAATCGCCAAGAACTAAATATAAGCTTAGTCTTGGAGAATCAAACAACAAGAAAAAGCGTTGAGATACATTGATAAGTTAGCCGATGAATGTCATAAGCCTATACGAAGAAAGTTCACTCAAAGCCGTTTGATTGTTAAAAAAACTGATAATGTCGGCTGATTTATTTGATATGCAATCGCTTTCAAAGTATAATAAAATTATTAAATACATGCTTACTGTTAGTGATGTATTTAGTAAATTTGCTTAGGTTATGCCTGTTCAGAATAAAACTGGTTTAGAAATTACTAAAGTTTTTCAAAACAGCATAAGTACGGGAAGACGGTGTAAATTTATACGGGTTGATAAGGGTGTATAATTGTATTACAAAACATTCAAGCAATTTCTTGATGATAATAATATTAAAATGTATCACACGTTTAATTATGGAAAAGCTGTAGTACTTGAACGAATATACCAAATTCAGTTTCTATTCATGTACCAAGGTTGTGAGCTTGGAAAAAATGTTTTCTCTTATTAAACATTGCATGCACATATTTCGAAAGTTGCGTTAACGTATAAAAATCTGTTGTACTCATCGTAAGTTCGTATAATACGAACATTTCATAACAACATGCATTTCGTCTTCTATTTCGTGAGAATTACATAGCACCAGGTGTCTATATGTTCATATGGGATATCATTGTGTCTGCCTGTTTCAACAAAAAGAGAATGTGCTGAACATCTAAGTTTATACAGTGCTACTTTAAATTTCAATGGTATGTTTAAACACCGTTCAACATCCAAATGTGTTTTAAAATGTTGATAATGAATAGCTTTGCTTGATTGATTTTGCAAGGCAGAATCTATTAACAGCTGCTTAAAAATAGAAATACATAATTGCTCATCACCTACGTCTTCTAAAATCCACACGCAACCAAAACCATATTTGAATAGTAAGGATTTAACACGTGTAGCCCAGGTTACTCTTCCAACCTCATCAAGATTTCTGATCATAATACAACACGTTTTAGGATACCTTGTATTGTTCATTCGGATAAATTGTAGTCATTATTTTATACATGTGCAATAATAAGTAATCTGCCGCATATCAAAAACGTGAAATGTATTTTTGTACAATTGTTACTGGTTTTGAGCATTTTCAATTTGTGGAAGGAACTCACATCCCCATAGTTCTGATCCATATGTTGAAATTGGTGCAAGCATATTATCAAATATTTTTAAAGTTTATAATGATCAAAGAAACCGACTTTTCTTTGAAGTTTGTATATTAATGACATAATCGATTTTTTTTACTTTGATTTGGAAGAATATATTTTGCTTTAATCCATATTTTGCTTTAACCCATATACATATAAAATGAGAAAAAAAAAGTTTCTATTTTGTTTCCATTATAAACCAAGTTTTCGTTTCCTCTAAGATAGCCCCGTTTCTAAAGACTATACTTTTTGTTTTCTTCAGATTAATGTGCATACCAGTTATAATGAAAAAGTTGGAAATAACATTTATCTGAGCTTGTAGGAGTCTAAAGGTGTCACTGCAGTTTGCCATGACATCGACGTACAAAATTGCAAAGATATTGTCAACTTCTTCTGAGATATATATACCGTCTTAGCACGAAAGCTTTAATTCGTCAATTATGTCATTAATAGATTGAACGGAAGCATGCTTAATTTACATCCTTGCCGACCCCTATATCACATTTAAATAAACCTATATAATTATCACCACCAGTGCGAACACATAATGAAAGATTATTGTACATGGCAATTAAAAATGCAATTAAAAATGTCAGATATTTACCGCCCACTCCTTTCCTTATAAGGCTGTTTTAACTTTCTGTATGATCAATTGAATCGAAAGTTTTACAAAAATCATCAAACAGGCAATACAATCTCCCGCCTTGTTTTACTGACATACCTTTTAAACCAAATGCATTATCGTAAACAAATTATATATAGTAGAATAACCTTTTCTAAAGCCTGATTGGGCCTCTTCAATCTCATTATGACTTTCTTCTAAGGTTGATAACCTATTGAACATCATATCAGTTAAAATCGTGTTAAGTGTGTATATAAGAAAATACCGCGGAAGTTGTTAGCGTCATGTAATTAATCGGGTTTGTGAAATGGACATAAGATACTTTGACCCCAAACTATTGGAAAGACCCTGTATCCAATAGTATGTTATACAATGGTAGTAATACATCTGAGATGTCTGAAAGAGTACATTTTGCGATATCTGCTAGTATTCCACTAGGGCCTGTAGATTTACCTCGGTTCAAATCTTTAACACTTTTCTGTAGTTCTAAAAGTGAAAATGGGTCATTAAAAATGTCATCGATAACATGTTGTAGCATATTTTCAAAATCTATATTGTTACACAAGTCTTCATTATACAATAATTGTTTAAAATGTTCATACCACTCAGCTTTAGAGACATGGTCAGAGGATGTATTACTGTGTTTGAATCTAAGCTTTTTTAACGTTTTCCAAAATAGATTTGTGTTATTCCGCGAGTCTATTAGTTCTTGCTTAATTTTTTCCTGCTATTCATTTTGTTTTTGTTTACAATACTACTTAAATCTATTTTTGCTATGTTTATAATGTTGTAGGTTTCCCCACGTACTGATCATTCGGAAATGTCTTAATTAACTGAGTTTTTCTTTCTTCATGTTTTCACATTCACCATCCCACCAATCCGGTTGTACGTGTTTGTCATTTAATTTGAAAGATTTAACTTTCATATTATTTGGTTAAAACATATTTTATTTCCAAATAGCTGTTGTAACAATACATAATAGTTTTACACAAAAACAACAGGATCAGAACGAAAGATAAAATATTACAGAGTTCTTATCCACTGGTGGAATATGGTACGGATAAGACAGCGGTAAATTTGAAATATAAATATGCCTGTATCAATCGTTAGAACTAATGCATGGAGCGGCAAAAGAGAATAAAAAGGTTTGTAACAATTTAAGGAATAAGAAATTAATCGATTTACATTAGAGAATGCAGAAACGAAGATAACGAAAATAGTATGGGTATGAATTAAGAAAAGTAGCAAGGAAAAACCTAAAAAAAGAAAAAAAGAACGGTATTCGCACAGAAGACAGAGCCGCTCATATTATTTGCCGCAGTATGAAACATATCAACAATTTTATGAACAGCTAGATTAATATCAGTTATATCATCATTTAAAATGGTTTCTTTCATAGTCACAAGGGAGGATTTAATATTTGTAATGAATCCGTCCCTTTTGTTTTCGTCCCATTTATAGCGTTTAAAAGAGTCTTGATTTTTTGTATCGTGATTTTCAATATTTGCTTAGTTTAAACTTATTTATTTTACATCGATTGTAACGAAAGCTCTTTGAACTTATTTGAATCACTCTCTATGTCTTCCTGGGTAGAAACAGTACTAAGCAAATGCAGATAAAGTGTCTTGCTCAGGGACACAACGCATATGGCAATGGCGGGGATCGAACCCACGACTTTTCGATCATGGGTCCAACGCTCTACCACTCAACACAGCGCTCCACAATAATTTGCTTGCCTATCATCCACTAGTGGTTGAAATGAGAATTTACATACAAGTGGAAAATGATCAGACTCAGATCGTTCACCTATTTCAAAATGTCAGACAAATGGGAACAATCTAGAAGAAACAATACAATAATCTACTAAACTGAGGCCATCATTGCTGTAGATGTCAAATGTCCAACTTTGTCATTAAGTACATGAAGTAGTCTACCATTTAGAATATGAATACAATACATTTTGCACATTTCTTTAAGCATAAACAAACTAGTTGCAAGTTTTATCTTTAGAGTTTCTATAAATATTGAAGATATTATTGTCGTACTTAACATTTTCATCATTAAAAACAAAATCAACATCATCATCTTCAATAATATCTTGCATCCAGAGTTGAAGTCTCCAGCTAAAACAAGTTCGTCTTCGGGAAGCACTGAAACAGCTTCTAATAATTGTTCTTCAAATATGTCCACACCATTTGCATCATAAATACTTGAGCCTTCTTGAGAAACACATAGACAAAACATCAAATACGTTTATTTCTCTTGTTACCATTTAGCATGTCACCATTAAGCTTTAGAAAGATGCTCTTTTCTGAACGATTAAAAACTCTCGTAATTGATCCATCCTCAATTTAGACTTAACAAAAACACAAACGCCGCCAGAGTGGCGTCCTGTACTGGATCTTTCCTTTCTAATATTATAATAATATTGGTATCCATCTAAAACGTCATTAAGTGCACACATATAAAATTGTTTCAAATAGCTTAAAAAATCATTGTTACTAGTATATTTTAATAAGCCTTAAATGTTCAGAGATAGAATGTTGATATCTATGTTGTTTTCTACAGCATTTGTATTAAGACCTTGACCAGTGTCCTATTTATTCACCATTATAATGCCGTTGCTTTCTGAGTCAGTCGTACACATGACTCGCCATTTATTACTAATTTGTCATGTCTAAGATACGAGCTGTTTCCTTTTGTAATTCCTCTGCTGAGAAAGGGTCTGAGGTCATACCTAACTACATGTAACGAGGAAAATCTTCAGAAACGTAATTGTCAGTTCGGAATGCCTTATCTGCAGTTGGGTTAGGCTCGTCATTGTCCGTATTATAATTTTCATTTGGTCTCCTGTGACGGTGTTCAATAAAAGCCTTCCTTTTTGAGCGATATTCTTTTCGAACTCTATATTTGGAGAACTTCACGATAAATGCTGGTGTCTTTTCCTGGTAGTCGGTGTGCCCTCTCAATGCGTATGTCTTCGTCATTTAAGTCTAATTCAGTCTTTATATAGTGCCTTACCTTTTCTTCGGTTTCTTCCCAAGTTTCATTTCTTTTCTCTTGGATACCAAATAATTTCAAGTTCTCATAGCGTGAGTGTGCTTCAGTTCTTTCACATGTATCTTACTTACTCTCACTCTTTCATCTAGTTGCTTAACATTCTTTGTCATAGTTTCCATATCATAGTATGTGTTATGAGCCGTTGAACAATATTCAATTCAATTCAATTTACTTATTTAGTCATTATTTCACCACTCAGTCAATTGATGACTAGACTCTGGAGCGGCTCTAAATGATAAATATGTGTTGTGAGCCGTTTAACAATATTCAATTCAATTTACTTAGTCATTATTTCACCACTCAATAACTTATAATACCACCTTCCACGTTCTCTGGTGCGGCCATTAAACAAGATTAAGTTCAATTCAATTTCCTTATTTAGTCATTATTTCACCAATCAGTATGTTATCATACCACATTCCACTCTCTCAGGGGTATAGACATCAACTGATGTGTATTACTCACGGGCGACTCTAAATAACGTAAAAAACCTGTAATGTGTTGATGAGCTGTTAAACAATATATATTCAATTCAATTCAATTTTATTTAGTCATTATATCACAACTCAATACGTCAAAATACCACTTT
Organism: Cyrtodaria siliqua; assembly: GCA_037043455.1. NCBI lineage: Eukaryota > Metazoa > Mollusca > Bivalvia > Adapedonta > Hiatellidae > Cyrtodaria > Cyrtodaria siliqua. The sequence goes on from JAWPHD010007376.1 coordinate 52,119, forward strand.
CCACTCTCTCTGGAGAATATACTTCCATTGATGTTTATCCTCTGGGGCGGCTCTAAATGTCATATTATTTGTTGATGAGCGGTTAAACAATATTCAATTCAATTCAATTTACTTATTTAGTCATTATTTCACAACTCAATACGCTATAATATCACTTTCCACTTTCTCTGGGGTGACTCTAAATAACCTATACTTGTGTTGATGAGCCGTTGAACAATATTCAGTTCAATTCAATTTCCCTTCACTCAATAAGTTATAATACCACCTTCAACTTTATCTTTATGTATGGACGGTCAGATGGACTACTCCAGAGCATGACACGTCAGATCACAAGACGTGCTTATAAACATATGTTTGCATTGCTTATCTATCACAGCTTGTACTCTCGGTACAAATAAAAACGGAAGCCAATTTTAAATTTCATAATTTATTTACTGCATTTATTTTTAAGTTGATGTCAGAAATACAGGACGATATGCTCAAATCAGAACACCGCCTAGTGAGGCAGCATGTACGCCTATATAGAATTGTAAAAATATTTGTTTCATTTGAAAAAAAAAACGAAATTATTTTTAAAGAAGAAATATACCGTGTATATAAAAAAACACATCTTATTTTAAATTATTACATTAATTGAACAAGCATACATATTAAATGAACAACTCTACTCTGAGGTATCATATATCCACATATAGAGTATCCATTTAAAACAAGGCAAAGGAGCATTGCAAGCTACCAGTTTGGGTCAAAAGGTGAAAGTCAATTATAGCAAAAAAAATGTGTAAGTGTGACATTGACTTTGATGGTAGGCACCTTGCTGTTGGTCGCGACACAATGTCTCATGTTGGTGAACATTTGTGCACATGTATAATGCTATTTGAATCAATTGATAAAGAAGGTGCAGCATGTTTAATGTTTAACCTTGACCTTGAAGATAGGGACATCGTCTTATGGTACATTTGTATTTAAAAAACATTGGAATCCATGATAGAAAAGAAGCTATAGCACAGACACACATTTAAATTTTAAAGTAATAATGTTTAAAGTTCAAGTGTGGCCTTGACCTTGTAGGTAACTCTTAGTTAGTCCACACACATTGTCTCATGGTGGTGAATATGAATGATCACATCAACATAAGTCGCCGACTCGTGATAAAAATGGCATGGCTAGATATCATGCGAAATTTAATCTTGAGAGATGTTTCGATTGGTAAACGCTGGACGAACGAACGCAAATGCAAGTTTCCGTTTATACATTTAAACGCAAACATTCTGATGCGTTCCTTCTGTGCATTTAAATGAATGCATAGTTTTGTTTATAAACAGTCAGGACGCAAGTGGTTATTTCCTTGCGAGTCTCCACTCACTTGACAACTGTATGGCAACGTTGAACATAGTTCCCTACCGAGTAACTCTTTGAAAAAACCTGAAAATCCGGCATTTTGTTGGCTTGAAATGACCGAAGAAATTGAAGAAAAATCGAAATACTTATATACGCAGCCATTATTGCCACTACATCCTCCATTTGAATTTTTTTATACCAATGAAAACAATGTCATTAGTCAAAGAAATCACAAAAATATTTATTAATTGCTTTCAAATCGAGCATCAAACATGAAAAAATACAACGAGTTTTACGCCGATATTGTCAATTGAGTCAACTTCGAAAGACTAGCATGTTAATGTATCAACGTAATGTTACATGTGCTATTTATATGCTATTTTAACAACTTATCGTGTGTCCGAATCCAATCTTTAAAACGGCTAGAAAGGTTATATAATCAACAAAGTTTGTATTTTCCGTAGCTTCTGACTCGGCGCAAACACGTCATAGGGGTATTCGCAACATTATTATTACAGATGATTATGACGTAATACCTAAGGGAAGTAACCCTGTTTAACAAATTGAAGTGCGGATCCAGGGTTGGGGATGTGGGGATTTTTCAAGGAAGGTACTACGTAAAAAGTTTGAGATTACGGTGCACCAGACCCCCAAATAAAAAGCATACGGAGCAAACATGAATGGAAATCCACGATACCCTTCATTTATATGCAGAATGGGTCTATAATCCGCAAGACATAGTGTTTGCAGCACATTCTATGGACGAAACAATTTAAACTGGAGTCACGATACCTAAATTGTGTGTGATGTGCGTAGTCCGACTTACTCCCCACACCCCTTCACACCAACCCCCACCCCTCTCCACCCCATGCCACAAAAAAAATTAATACAAAAACAAATCAAAACGAATATAATAAAAAATAAAATAAAAAAGGGCTCATTTCAACAACAAATATTGAGATCCTCAAAAAGAATTAAGAAAAAAAAGTTTATTGTAACGAATGGCCTAAGAATGTTTCGACTTTAAAACAACAACAAAAACTAGATCTTCATATGCTTTAAATCCCACTGTCCTATTTGAACTGCCTCTCTCTCTCCCTCAGCAGACTGGCCTTTTTTTTTTGCATCAAATCATGTTGTCGTAAGCCTTTAATGTTCCACATGGCCTGCCAATATATTAGGAACACCAACCATCTCCATACATCCGCCGCAAACACGTACCGTACTTTTTCTTCTTTATTTTTGACTTTTTTTTTTGTAATGTGTGTGTGTGTGTGTGTCTGTGTTTGTGTGTGTGTGTGTGTGTGAACGGGGGTAGGGTGGGTGTTAGTATGGGAAGGCTACCACGTGCTTAAAAACATGCTGACCCCCATCGTGTTATTGCTTTTATCCCACCTCATCCTCCTATTTTGAAATCATGATTTTCATAGTGTGCCCTTACAAATATACGGTATACATTACTATCTGAAACCCTAGACTCGCCCACGGGTCTCCATTATATGTATATAAATAAAATAAAACTACTTTATATTTTAGATGAACTTTCATGTAAAACATGATGCTCATTTCTTAATAAGGATACAAGTTTGGAGATCGAACGACTCATAACATCTTAAAACCCGTTAACATAATATATCAATCTCCACGCAGAGTTATCGTTCCTTACACTTACATATATCTCTGCTAACTACTAAATTACAAGATTTGGGTAAAACCTGTTAAATTGGAATATGTTTGCCTGAAACATTTATTTCTTGTGTAAATATAATTTTCAGAATATCTGCAAATTAGATGTTACAAGATTTGAAATAATGCATGAAAACAATTTAGTTTTAATCGGGACTATTTCACTACAAAAATAATACGTACTTAGGTCTCCTCAATCGAAACGCATATGTAAACATTTCAAACCGAAGCTCGATAGCAGAAAAATACTAAAAAAAAATGAAATTATTTAATATAGGTCTACATTTTATCTTTGCAGATCACGCAAAAGGATTTATTATAAACATCGTCATAACTTTTTTGGATAATCACGTGACCAAACCGTTCGCCCTACTTCCTTCGACGCTGACAGAGTAAAATGAGGAACGAGTGTACTCTGGGTACAGATTGATAATATATATGCATTCCAAACCAAACCAGATATACAAGAAGACCCCAAACCCACACCAAAAAAAAAAAAGGTTTCGTGACCTCGTAAAAAAACTCATCAGGCTAAGATTATTGTTTTGCTCGTCAATCATTTATTTAAAAAGGTACATGCCACCTAATCACAAAACATCGACCCGCCTTTGGCTTCTATCTCCGTTGTTTATATTTTTCAGACCTAAAAACGAAAAGATTGGAAACTTTGAACAGGTAATAAAGCGAAGGAAAACTGAAGTTTTATTTCTCGTTCCAATATGACATTTTCAACATTAAACATTTTGAGCAAATAATAATAAGTTCACTTGGTCATTTTGGAAGGGTAACCACGTGATATTTAGCGACCACGCTGGTTGATCGGAAGTTTCAAATCTCACGAATCTGTTATAAGAGAAGTTTCCTATCTGTTAGTTATTAGATCTGTGTAAGATTTTTAGAATTGGCCTAGAACTGTATGCAGGCCTTCAGAGTTTCTGTACATTTTGTTGAAGAACACTTAATTTAAAAATAGTCCCGATCTTTCCGTCACCAGCTAAACAACAAAAGTATAAATCCCGTAAAATCTGAAAAGTTATTAATGTTAGTTTTAAGTTATTTGCCCTGAAGAATGGTTTCAAACTCGGATTCTTTACATTCGCATATAACTCATTTGAACACACTTTATAATCTAGCCAACAGACTTGCATTATGATAGTACAGAAATATAGGGAGAAGAGATGTGTTAAATATAAAGGCTAGAGTAAAGGCCCTTTACTATATACATATACTACAGCGCCTTTATTCTCTATATCCTTTAAAGAAGAAGTGTTGATATATGTTCAGTGGTTCTTGAGGAGAAGATTTGTGTAAGGTTTCGACCGACCTTTTATAGTAATAGCGACCATATTGGATGTCACGCTGACCTAATTTTAACGGCGATGGAATAAGAGCGGTCCCAATAGGTTATCAGCTTACAAAAAAAAAGTGACCCCTCAAAAAACAAAACAACGTTTAGTGGGTTCAGATAGATCGTTTGTTTTTGCTAGTCAATTATGGATTTCAAAAGTTACGCACCATCTATTCACAGTACCTGAATAGGCGACAATAAAAGCAATCGTAAAAGCTCGGGCAATCCCGTCATTCTTCGGGATATGCTGCGAAGTAGTGTACGAGATGTTGCGTGTACGAAATGTTGCGAATGCTATGAAAGTAGATCACTGTGTACATGAAGGGTCTAGATAGGCTCTGGTACATGTAAGGTCACATGGCGCATTCTATTTTATAAAAAACAGATAGGAGTGTGAAATGCCATGCATGTCAAAACTAAATACAAATTTATTTCTCATTTTTCAAATTACAACCTTTTTTTTTTAAATACACGTTTCTTTCAGAGTAGTCGCTACACGTTTTTACTACATAACTCTATGTAAACAAAGATGGCCGCTGGCAGCCATGTTTAATGTCGAATCAAAATGATTTTCGACAAGGACCAACACCATGTCATGCTGATGATTTCAGAAAAAATCCCTTATCAATATCACTTATAGTTTTCAAGAAGTTGTCGCTAGCTTTGGCGGACATCTTGGATTTCACATCAAAGTGAATTTTTGCTAGGATCAACTAGACATCATGGGCAGCATTCCCATAAAGTTTCATAATAATCCATCCATTAGTTTCAGAGGAGTAGTCACTAGAGTTTCTTTTCTACTTTTGGGGGAAGGGGGTCGGGGCCCTTTAGAGGGGGAAAAATTCGACGTGAATTGGGAAAAGGGGGAATTTTGACAATGTTAAAATAAAGAAGATAGTTTTGTTTATATGTATTAAGTCTCAGTCTTTCATTTAATATTAATGCACATCAAGAACGTGTTTGATGGACATGTTATGAATGGTCAGCTAAGAAACATTTAAAGTTGTTTTTTTTAGTGGATTTTTTTCTCAAAAAAGGTAAAAAAACACATACTGTTTGAGGAGGGGAATGGGGCCCGGAATTCGGCCCCAAATTACTCTAAAAAAACACACTGTCGCTACAAAAACAATTTTTACGGACGGACAGACGGACGACGGACACCGCACCACGGCATAAGCTCTGCTGATCTTTGATCAGTAGATCTAAAAACTAGCCGACTCTACTTGTTTTTCCAGTCCCTTTAAACTATAGCTTATTCCGAGATATGAAATCAAAAGAGATTTATGTCCTATTAACACATCATATTAGGTAAAATTGGGACAGCTACCTCAGAGGGAAACGATATGGAGTTTATAATCAGACATGCCTATGCCAGGGAATGAACCCATATGCAGAGGTCTGCAGCAATAGTCCTGGCACTAGCCCTTATCCACTTTGCTACCAAGATTGTGCTACACCCTGGATATGCGTTAAAAGTGTGTTCTTAGTACACATGCAAATCTTACAAGAACATTTGTACTCAATGTATTTATTCCATGCAATGTTTACCTTTAATAACGCACGAATGTCAACTTATGTTTTTATAATCTAAATAAGAATTCAGGACACTGGAAGAAATCAAAATTGCCATGTGTTTCTTTAATGATGTTTATATAACATTCAGAGATTTTTTTCAGTCTATGAATAATGATGAGGCAACCAAGCATTATGGATGTACGCAGACACAAACAATTTGAAGATTTTTTTATATTTTTTTTATAATACTTTATCTATTTTCAATGAAGTACAGTTAAACACAACTTGGCTTCCATAACTTGCAATATAGACTGGCAACTCTGGATGTAGCCTTCAACTCTGGACCTGTCCTGGAAAAGATAATAATTGTCTCATTGACACAATTTATCCTAGGTTTAATACTGGTAGATGGAACTCCTTAAGTTAGTATGTATAATATCCTATAATTTGATGGATTTTTTTTTGCTAAAAATCTACTGCTAAATTATTTGGAATTGAATATTTTCTAGACACAGATTAATTTATTTTGAAGACGAGAAACAAGATGCACAAGAGAGCCTGTATTGCTGTACAAATCTGGTTGAAATCAGTTAATGATGGACAACTGCAAGCAGGGCTTTTTCCCTGCTATAACAGCGGCCGAAATTCGGCTACTTCACAATTCAAAATAGGTATTTTTTCACAACTGTGGCCGATTTTGTTCACAATTAAAAACAAGAGGTCAATGACCTTGAACGTCTACTGATAGGTTTTTGATAGCTAGATCAGCATTCCTGTGAAGTTTCATGAAATCGGTCAAGTAGATTCAGAGGAGTAATCGCTACAAGGTTTTACTCAATTTAAACAAAGACGGCCGCGGCAGCCATGTTTAAAGTCAAATCAAAATAATTTTCAACAAGGATCAACATCATGTCATGCTGATATTTTTAGAAAAAGTCCCATATCAATATCACTTATAGTTGTAGTCGCTACAAACTTGTTTTTTGAAAATCTCTAGTTTTAGCCGTGGCGGCCATTTTGAATTTCCAGCCGCCCTGAAATTTTGCTAGAATCAACTAGATATCAAGAGCAACATTCCTGTGAAGTTTCATGAACAACCGTCAAGTAGTTTTAGAGGAGTAGTTGATACGCGGTTTTACCATATAACTCGTATGTAAACAAAGATGGCCACTGGCAGTCATGTTTAACGTTGAATCAAAATGAGTGTCAATGACCAACCTCGTGTCAGGCTGATCGTTTTAGAAAAAGTCCCCATATCAATATCACTTATATTTTTCTGGAAGTAATCTCTAAAAAAAATATTTTTTTAAAATCTTTTAGCCATGGCAGCCAACTTGAATTTCCGGCCAGTCTGAAATTTTGCTAGGATCAAATAAACATGAAGAGCAACATTCCTGATAAGTTTCATGAAAATCTGTAGTTTGAGATGAGTAGTCGCTACAAGTTTTTACTATATAACGTTATCTTAACAAAGATGGCCTCTGGCAGCCATGTTTAAAGTAGAACCAAATACATTTTTGACAAGGACTACATCATGTCATGCTGATCATTTTAGAAAACGTCCCATCTCAATATCACTTAGAGTTTTCAAGAATTAGTCGCTACAAACTTGTATTTTAAAAATATATGTTTTAGCTTTGGCGGCTATCTTGGATTTCACATCAACATTAATTTTTGCTAGAATCAACTAGACTTCATGGGCAACATTTCTGTAAAGTTTCATGAATATCCATCTAGTAGTTTCAGAGGAGTAGTCGCTCCAAAAAAAGTTTACGGACAGACTGACGACGGACACCGCATAAGCATAAGTATAAGTATATAAGGCATAAGGTCCGCTGATCTTTGATCAGTAGTGCTAAAAATTGGTCACAACAGTTATAGCCACAATTATGATTACGGTATCTAGGTCAGGTTCCATAACCAGCCTACTTGTTCCAGAAAACCTGGAGTTATGGCACCTGAACTGTTAAAAAAAATAAAAAATTGGCGGCCGAGTGGGGCATATATTTTACAAACATATCTTGTTTACAATTTAACTCCACCTGTCCCAACTTAATAACTTTAGAGCATCTCTATGGCCGAATGGTTTGTTTGTTTGTATGATGTTTTACGTCATTTTCAACACATGTAAGGTTATATATGACGATCGGTTTTTTTTGTGGTGGAGGCAGACCACTCACTTTTCCTTGGTAGAACCAGTACCGTACACCTTCCGCCATCCATTAGAATGGATAACGACGTTGCGTTGTAAACCTACGCCTCTCACCGCTGCGGGTTCACATCCCACTGGGAGCTCGACCGACTTGAAAGTGAGGAAGGTGTCGATTCTTACGGATGTCGGGAGGTGTACATTACTGATTCTACCCAGGAATAATGGGCTCCACCACAAAAATCGACTCATATATAACCTTGCATGTGTTAAAAAAGATGTAAAACACCATTCAAACAATATTATCAATATTGTTTATTTTGAAAACGTTTATAGAAGGAAGTTTATCTAAAATATACCTTATGTTTATAGCGTATTCCTCCCACAAAAACATGTAATACATGTACATACATACGAAATACATATGTATGTATCAAGATTTTATTGCTTTCAAAAGTAATCTTTCAATACTTGTTGTTTAACAAATTAGAAAGTAATCGCATTTATTTGCCCATAAAATGACCAGGCTAGGGAGTCTTCACAATTTTTTGAAAAAAAAAGCCTCGACTTGAAATCCCGTACAAGAACACCGACCAGTTTGGCATATAAATTCATTGTTGTGGACCTAATATTTAGTCAGTTATATGGCCAAAATATAATTCTTCCCTACTGGCGTTTAAAAAGTAAAAAAGAAATAGATATTCCCTTACCAGCTTCAGCTAACATAGTCATATACTTCCAAGTGAAGATATACATTCTTTCTTTACAACAGTGTAGATAAGACAATTATTCAATTCCAGAACTTCTGACCTTCCAACCAGCCTCCACACTGAAAAAATACAAAATCAAAAAAAAGATGATAAAACACTAATTTTCTACTTGTACATTTCTATGTAACAGTTTGACTTAAATCTAAGAGAATCAATCTTATCAATCTTGGTGTCCAGGAAGTGCAATCAGTAGCCTGCAACTTTGCAACAAGGGTATTTATTTCCCATCGTGGTATCAATAGCTGTGAGACTGAGAGGGTAGGGTGGTCGCTAGCTTCGAGAATCTACTTCTTAAAGTTATGCTTTTACATTCTCTACACATCATAGAGCTATGATGCGCCCTATAGGAAATATAGATAAGTGTGCTGCATCAGTGATTATTTTACAGTTGTTTTATGGACTCATTGCCTTCAGGATTTATGAGTCCTTTGGAAAAACAGTCCCGTTTATGTGATTCACAGTTTTTTTTGTTGTTGTATTTGACAGTACCTGAATCTTTCCTCAACTTGGGTGGCCTTTAATATTGATATTTTCATAGTTTTAATGACCAAAGAGGACATTATCTATTTCAGAAGAAATCTTGTCCGATGTCTATGCTTCCTGTGGATGCATACATTTTTTAATTGTGAGTCCCCAGCACATATTATGAGTCCTAGAAGCAGGACTGGCAGGTAACAAAATCACTGCCGGCATGACGCCATCCACATTGCTGGTGAGGTTTCCTAAGACATCACAAAATGCCTGCATAAACAACCGCTGTATTTTATGCCATTCGAAATTATTGCCTGTGATACATGTATTTAAGTAGATATAGTAAAAATATATAGTAAAAATATCTTTCTTTTTTTTTAATCAGGTTGACAAAAATATACTTTGGTCCCAGAACAAGTACAGTTTTTACATTTCTGAAAGCCCTTTAAGACACACATCAATTACGGTTTATTTTCACCCAAAATGATTTTGAAAGCTTGAATCTGACCATGCCGTTTAAGAGAATGACAAACCTGATAAAGAGTTCTATATTCATTTTAAAACACAGTTCTATTAAAATACAATTCTTTTTCTTTTAACCAGGCATGATAAAAAAATAAGATTGACATTTTGCACCCTTTGCAGTCAGCGACATCTGCATAAACATTTACTGGTATAACAAACAGAACATTTAAATAAAAAAATTAAATAAAAGGGACACATGGCAATCTTGATTTGTTTGAAACTCCCGGCCTCCTGTTACTCGTGTTTCTACATAACTTACACTATTTCAATCATTAATATTAATTATAAGAATAATATACAGTACAGCAACTTGTTTTGCATATTAATAACTGCTGGTTATATTGTGCCAATAATATATTTAAACATATGGAAGAATAAAAAAGAAAAAGAAAAACTCAAAATATTATTTAATGGTATGCCAGCAGGTTTCAAGTTAAAATGATACTGAATTAATAAATCGAGATGCCAATTTTTATGATTGATAAAACCCTTATGATTACAGACTGCCAGTGTGTCCTTTTAATGATTAAACAAATACAAGTCAAGTAGAAAATGTTGTGGGTTTTTAAAAAATCGAGATTGCTGTGTGTCCCTTTTATAACTTAGCTTCATTGTATCCGTTTCAGGCAATTGCAGTATATTATAACATATTTTAAAAAAAAAGCATATAATTTACTATTTAACATTTTCATTCATTTGTATATTTTGGTTAATAAACGTTTAAAAAAAAGAAAAAAAGAAAAGAAATACAAAGATTAAATAGAAAATGAATTTCTTTAAATTACTGAAAGTATTAGAATATAGAACTTACATAGATATATAGGGCTGCAGGGATGACTCCACTGTCCGGAAATGGAAAATATCCCTCCATCTGCATCAACTCAACTGACATCTCCAATCAACTTCTCATCCTACTGCAATAAGAGAACAAAAGATGTTTAGGTAACATCATCACTAACATGTTGAAGTGACACCCGGCAATCTTTCATTTATTCAAAACTCATGGTGTCCCGTTGGTTTTCAACGTAACTTGCATAATTATTTGCATTTATTTATTTATAATATTAATTATTTGAAATAATTGTGTAACCGTGTTTACATGTTAATAATTAACATCTGATATTGTTGCACCAATAATATATCTAAATATTGGCAGAATATTAAAGAAAACTGAAATCTCTATATTTTACAAGCAGTTCTTATGTCAAAATGTGGCAGGATTAATAAATTGAGGTGCTACTTTTAAAGCTTCAATACAACTAAAGATTGCCGTGTGTCAGTAGTTTTCAAGCATTAAATTAACACCTTGATTTATTAATACAGTACTGTTTTGACTTAAAATCTGATAAGCTTACAAATACACTAACAGTATAAAGCTATATAAAGCCAAACAAAAAATGTAGTTAACCGAATCAACAGTCGTTAAAATACCTTTACATTTCAAAATTGTACTAGAAATAAATAAAAATTAAATGCAAAGTTGTATTTGAGATTTATTTAATTATGCATCAAGACTTCTTTTCTTAGAATTTCTATCTAATTGACTAAATATAAAATCAAACACCTGAACGATTTATCACAAACTATTGAAGCTAACAAAAGTTATTTTAGATTTCCTAAATTGTCTGCAGTCCCATTTTATACAGTACTGTACTGTACAGTATATATATGGGAAGCCTCATCATTAATATCAACACAGTATTTTGGTTGTAAAATCAAACAATTTTCAAAGCTGATGTATTTTTATTTACCACTTCCAATGGTATGTAATGTAGCCTATGTGAGTATTGTCCAAATTCTTCATGTAAAATTAAATGTTGAAAAACCTTTGCTAATTCAATGGTATACAGAAACGTAATAACTCTGAGATGCCCCCTAACACGATTTACAGTGACCGTTTAATTTACTGACAAATAAACGAATATTGCTTCAAATATTACTTTAAATCAATCGCAAATCAATGTTACTGTGTTTTCCAAAATCAACTTTTTTCAAAAACAACAAAAAGTCACTTTTTATGCAAAAAAACTACCGAAATTCGCACAAACATATAAATATCAGCCTTCCTCTTCGAAAGCCCAGCTAAGCGACAGGATTTTTGACAGTTTAACGGGTGTAAAAGTTAAAATCATCGCTATACACTATTAAATACATCAACCATTCACAGTTTGGTAACTATTGCGCCTTTTATGAATAAAAACATCCTCGAAAGCACCACTAAACCGTCTTTTGGGATGCCACATCCGATAACCAAAATTTCTGACTGTAATAAAAATCAGTTGCTCACATGTCCGTAATCTAATACCAGTTACAAAGAAATTATCCAAAAAATCATAATACTTACCATTTTATAGTGCTAATATTCCTCCTTTAAACACATTTTAAGAGTCGTCGCATAACAAATTTCTGCTAAAATCCTCTCATAGTGGAATTCATGTCTGACCCAGTGTGTCAATTTTGAAACAAGATGGCGTCTTCTTTTCGTGAGGTTCCGCATGGGGTATTTTTAATAAATAATCGACTACACCATCTAATCGAAACACTCTTAATTCGATTTTTTATTTGGGTGACATGTTAAACAATATGTTTTAATCACTCAAAGATTATTAGGCAATTGAATCCCGAATTCTGAGGTCGTAATTTTACAAGGTTTAGAATCTTCACACACCAGATCACACCACATTTCGGCCGTTGACGGACTTTCCAATAGTGAGGATAATTCATTTTGTACAGTGAAAATGGTCTAAAAAAATAAGTCCAAATATTTTTAGGTAACATAGTCGAGGTATCGGACTATCTAATTAAAAAATGTTAGGAAAATCTGTGATGACACCAAATGGGTGCACAAAATGAACTTTTGACAATAAACTGGATGACAAGTAAAGAGTTTTGAGACATTTATTCAGCAACTACATCAAAGAACGTTATATAACACATGAACATGCACACTTTTGAAGTTTTTAATACAGTCACTTTCGATTTATAATATGTTTTATAATGTCATACACATTTCAATTGAACAGCACGTGACCCGATAATGGGACTATTTTAAACTACTGTGGTGAAATGAGTAGAACACTTAGGTCTATGCACGTGTTTACGTTCCCGTGCGTCCTGACTGAAACGCTGAATGCTTCCAAGAACGCAAATGGTCTGCATTTTTAAAAAACGCATTTAAAAAATGAAATGCAAACGGAATGCAAACGGAGCGAAAATGGAACGCAAACGAAATGCAAACGGAATGCATTTTTTGGCTACTTGAGCGCAACTGGGTCTGTATGCTTTTAGTGTAAAAGTGTCTAGCCTATGTTAGTGATATCTTGTTACACGCCTCTCATTAATGTTATTCTTTGACATTTTCAAATAGGCAATCTGTTTTTATGGGCGATTCGAGTAACACAGCACCAATTGAGCTTCGTAAATGCATGTCACAAGAGAGTCATTAGTAGGAATAATGCAAGAATGACGTGCGAAGCTCGTATAGTTGTCTCGATGATTTCTTACGCGTACAATACGTACATTCCTTAATTCTAAATTAGTATTTTCTAACGAATGGGAGAAGTCATGCTGACTGTCAGGCTAGGGAGCTTCTGATACAAATTTTTATGAAGTTTTTGGTATGACCCGACCGGAAATTAAAAATTACGACCTACCGCATGCGAGGCGGATCAGACACACCAAACCTAAATACAAATACTGCGCGACGAGATCAACTAATTGACGAGAACAGCCTTCATCGTAATTTACAGCCAGGCTAAGACGACTACTAAAAACTCTACATAGCACATGCCAGCGTACTGATCGGCGATCTTCGCTGTATCAGGTAACAACAATTAGTTAGTGAAATTAGAGTGTGGAGTGACGCCAACACAATAGAAAATATCTTTAAAACTTAAAAAAAAAAGAAAAAAAAAGTTTTATTTCTTTTTTATTTTCTTTATTTATTTTCTTTAAGAGCACGACAAGAAAGATCATAGACAAACATCCAACGCAGCCGTCCCAATGGGCTTTAAGGTAGGCGTCATCATAAGGTCCACAGCCTGTCCGGTCATCGTACAGTTAAAGAGGAAAGCATAGTGGCGAACTGTAAAAGGGTCCACCACCAAGCATGCAGTACGTTGCAAAATGATAGGGTCATAACCTCTTTTGATAAACTTTTTAACAAGTTTAACAAAGATAGTATGAAAGTGACCATGACCAAGAATCTTACGAAGTTTATAAATCACATCACCATAGAAGCCAGGTTGTGATAGTCCTTGTCGCAGAAGAGTCCTTAAATTACTTTTATATTTGGAAAGAAGATCAGGGTTACGATAATAACATTTTGCAAAGGTTTTACGAAGTTTATGGTAACGGTAAGCCTGATTGAGTAGCTTTTTAGTTATACAATGATTACGAATATTAAAGTCCTCAACTCGAGTACATCCTTAAATTGGGCAGGCTGCAATAATCAATTTTATGAAGGTCAAAGTTTCCGGATTGGAGCAGCAACAACAGCTGCCTCATAAGGACTATCGGATCAAAAGATCCAGGTCATGGGTAGATGGTCTTCCAATAAGTTCAAGAAATATATAAGAATTAAAGTTGTGAAACTTTAGGGACTGTGATTGCGTTATAAATGATTCATAACTATTTCGACTTGACTGGTATATGAATGTGTCAGGTGCGTGTGTGTACGTGTAACTGTAAGTAGATTACTTGATGGGGACAGGGGCCTCTGAAGGTTACTGGACATAGATTTTGCAGCAATATGTGGCGTTTATATAGATCCCCACCTTTGATGTTACTAACTATTACTTCAAATAGTTCAAGGAATGATCTTAAACAGGTTTGATATGTTTTGAAAACTTTCAAATATGTCATTTAATTAATAAATGGCCGTTTCAATTTCATATCATATTATATTATTATTTTTTTCCAATTTAATTAAGCTACATCAAACAGAGCGCAACTTGGTGAGTGTAGGGTAATATAAATAGTGTGATAGTAAGGTTGGCATAAATATAAATTTATTTGAAATAAATGCTTTTATGACAACTTGCTTACATAATTTAGAACTTATGTTAAACAATGTTTTTTATAGGTAGAAATATGTGTGCATGTTATGTCGTGTAAATCTTACAGTGAGGCAGGTGTTTGTTATGCCGTGACGTCCTCACGATTTACACACAGCCTCGTTTCCGTTTGTAGAAAAATATAACACAAAGGAATTTTCCAAACCGTACTTTTTGGCGGATATTCTTCATATATCCAATTTTTACGGTAATCATCATATGTCTTATGATGGATTGTTACTTGGTCTAGTGTTTTATTAATTTCCCACCACCCCACCCTTACACACATATTTCTCTTATATTTCACTTTTTACTTGAATTGTTAAACGTTACTTGCGTTTGCTATGTTAATCATAACATGTATTTGCTACGTTTATGTACTTTATACGGTGGACGTTTATATAGATCCCCACCTTTGATGTTACTAACTATTACTTTAAATAGTTCAAGGAATGATCTTTAACATGTTTGGTATGTTTTGAAAACTTTCAAATATGTCATTTAATTAATAAATGGCCGTTTCAATTTCATATCATATTATGTTGTTATTTCTTTCCAATTTAATTAAGCTACATCAAACAGAGCGCAACTTGGTGAGTGTAGGGTAATATAAATAGTGTGATAGTAAGGTTGGCATAAACGCTCTTGAAAAACGAATAAGTTGAGACACATACACCCCATAAGAAGGTGCTCGGGGAACATCCCCATCCAAGTGAGGATAATTAACAATGTCAAAATAAAAATCATCTCTCTTGTCAAAGCTGATAAACTACTAAATGATAATACAATAAATTGGCATGTATATTAGACTAATCCAAGTCGCTTGCAGTACCCTTTTGTCCGACTGGTTGGTAGGAGGTCTGTTGCAGGGTAATTTGAACTACAGGTTTGATCATCATTCATCACCTCTTTTTCCGTGATATCGGCGGTCGTGAGCCAAAATGCAAACGAACAAAATTAGCAAAAAAGAATTGCAAAAAGTTCAGAAATATCTATCGTCATTTTCACGTCTTTGATAGAGGCGAGGGAACAATTAAAGTACTTGATAGGCAATTTGAGTTGCCGAGACAGGAAGATATTGCCATATTTCCCTCGTGTACCTAAGAAAATGAGAAGACGACACGAGAACTGGTTGAAGACTTGTCAAGTGATCTATTGCTGTCTAATAAGTATCTATTGGACTCTACGTCGCTATTACATCGTAAAATTTTCGAATTTCGGAATTAGATCCCAATGCTGATATACCTATACTGAGGCCGAAATTCCGTATGCATCAAAGTGGGAATTTCAACTATCGTGTGAGCGAAATACCACAAGTGCCTACGTTGAATCATTTCTGCCGGTTAACAAATAATTACTGATGCGATGAAGGATTCGACAAAATGTAACTATTTACCATTCCTAAGTGCATTGAAACACTATATTTCGAGGCCTAAGATATCTTTAAATAAATGACAGAATTTTCAGTGTTTTGTGCTTCGATTAAGTATGTAATTACTTTTGCCTGTTGAAACAAAGCTGAAGAAATAAACTATTGATTGTTGAATAAATGATATAACGGATTTCATGATGAAGATTGTGTTGTTTGTGATTCATGAAGTCATTATGAAGACAAGCAATTTGGAATATTAGCAGGTTATTTCAGGAAAAAGACACGCCAAACAAAGCTTTTCTACATACGCATGTTATTAACTTTATCATCTAGGTTTAAATCTCAATACTAGACATGACATCCACAGATGAAATTATACTCTAGGTGTAATATCAAAATATGCAAATATTCAAAATATACAAAATAAGTGTTGCTAAACAGCTGCAAATCACTTGTTTTCGTATGTTAAAGTCGAAGTAAAGTGAAAGTATTCATGGAAACTGTTTTTCACATGTTCGAGTGACTGTCTCTTTCTTAGTTTTTGAAGTCCACATTCTCAGCGTTGGGTATCCATCTTGAGGTAAACTGCAGTGTCTAATGAGCCGTCATCTTGATTTTATTTCAAAGGTTTGTGCCTGATACATTCTACAATCTGATTCCGGGCTTTTCTCCTTCACTTTCTACTCATATTTTTCGCACAAAATAGGCTTAAGAACATTTTTACTATTTTCTGATTCCTCATTGGGAGGATGTAACCCCCCTCCCCACTCGAGTACTGAATACTCCTTATTTTAGAGACCGAGTACTGAATACGTTTTAGCTCCGGACAAAAATTCTAAGTATAAATTACAAAGGGAAATAACTCTAATTTGAATGATGACCTAAAACACCTAAGAGCCGGGATCTGCTAGATGAACGAAGGCCCGATTATCAAATTAGACCTTTATTTATATTTTATGATTTTTTTGTACATATTTGGTTTTAAAAATACATTTTATGAGTACTAAATACTAAATAGTGTGTTGTGCGAGTACTGCGTACCGCGATCGTGCGTACTGAATACCGCCTAAAACGCCCTGAATACTGCGTACCAAAAGGAGAGGGGTGGGTTCCGCCTCCATTGGGGTCATGCATGCCATGCTCCTCTTCTTCTACAATAGGACAGCACTCGGCGCATTCTAAGGAGGCCGCATCACCGCATATTTCACATGTTCCTGACTTGCCTGTAACCCGAAGTAGCTTGGTCATTTTATAGATTTGTACGTAGACTGTTGATTGTTTGACAACAGGTTTGAAAGTGACAAAGTATTTGCGTTTGGGGTCGCCAAAAAACAATGAAACATTGTCTAGCCAATCAGGTGGCTATAAGATTCCATTCACAAACTCTTCTGATTTTTCGAAAACCGAACCTGTATTGTATCCCCCTGATTGATTATTAAGGGAGTTGTTTTCTTGCACGTTCGCGGACTTGTGTAGAAACAAGCCCACAACAATCATTCTCTTGTTGGCTTTCGAAGGGTAAACAACTACTAATGTCGACTGTCTTGATGCTCAAGTTTCGGATATTCCAAAGATCGGGAATGGTAAAAAAGGCGCAACATCTTATCAATAAGTTGACAACTTAATTGAATGCAACGAATGCAAAGATAGCGTACCTCACTCTTGCCAGAGGAACGTTCGCACAAAGTTGAAATTTGACTTGTACGAAGACCGCATAATGGGGTCTTCGAATGACGAAGACATTGGATAAATCATAGACCTGGGTAGGTTTACTGTGGATATTACTTTTAAGTTTACTAAGATTTATGGACGTGGCGAAAGAAATAGAGAGGGTTTAGTTGAAGAACTCGACGGAATCAATTTTGAAATTGAACGTGTGTTTGGCTACTTGTGTTTGAATCTGACCTTCTTGATTGTATAGTTTTCTTGAGCGGTTCAAATGAAGGATTCTCAAATATGTCTTTTCATTTTTCAGGCTACGAAGCAACGGCTCGGAGACAATTATATTTTGACAACACGGCCTCCAACACGACCACCAATGCGGCGCAAAACGGAGTTGTTACAGAAGACAAATCTAGCAACATTTGAAGGAAAAACATCAACTTGCTTTGGAAGCACGTGAAAATGAACTAAAAGCTGAATTTAATAAATACTGATAAAGGTGGTCCTTTGGGAGCAAAAGCACAATTAAGAGAATAAAGCAGCAGACTCGGTTTTATTGAGTCTGTTATGAGAAGTAATGAAAGAAGCAACACCTCTCACGCGGTATTCTACTTCAAAGCCACCTATATTGGGCTCTTTTGTCCCAAAGGACCAGTAAAAATAACACTACTGATTCGTAGTACGGGGAGACTTTTTACAGCCGCCACAATGCACTAAACGAACGCTAGTGTGAATGTTAATAAATACTGATAAGTATTAAGTTGGAGAGACAGATGCATTATGAGGCTGCCAAAAAAAGGGCTAGGGATGATCTCATGGAATGTACGACTTGTTTTCAACAAGAAAAAGTTACCGCTCTGCTTCCTTGCGGACACGAGTTTTGCGATGAGTGTGTGAGAAAAATGAGAAATTTCGGGGACAAGTGTGGGGTCTGTCGAACCGCATATAGTCCCATCAACGCAATAACTCCGTAAGTGCACTTTGGTAAATTGTTCAGGAGAGACAAAAACTGTTTTTTTCCTTAAAAATGGTACATATAAAGACACTTCCTTAGATTTAAGTGTAATATACCTTTACTATGGTCACTCTTGATGATATTTAAATTAAAACTATTTTTAATTGAGTTAATCATAATAATTAAATCATAGTGACTTTGTGCGCTGAAAAGTTCAACGCAACAACTCCGTAAGTGCACTTACGGAGTTGTTGAAACTGAAAAAAGTCAACGCAACAACTGCACTTTGCTAAGTTTAATAGTCTTAAATGCTGTTTGTGAATAATTGTGCTGGTTATTATTATTAATACCTAACTTGCATTTGTAGTTGCTTATGATTTAAGTCAATATAGCTTAACATATAAATACTTCTGCCATAAAATTAAAAAAATTGGATTTAGACCTAAAATGTATGGCCATGTCGTAAAAAATGCTAAAAAAATCACAGATTATTTCATGGCAATCTATAGTGTAAGGGAAGTACATACAAAACTGATTCATGGCTTTTTCCAGGTATTTTAGGAAAAATGACTCTTGTAAATGTGGGTAATTTCTGTCGTAAAAATGACCAAATTGGGATTCTTTTAATCGATAAAATGGCCAATTGAGAATTGTTTACGTCAACATCTTGTAAGTTGCGATGAGGTAATAGCATAATAGGTACAATTATGAACACTATTACATCAATAACATACTACTTTTATTGATTAGTATGTAACATAAGGGATGCATCAGTATATTACATGTAAAATATACACTATTTTGCATTGGGAACGGGTCCTAGAAAAGGCCCTGTGAATCCACGTTATTGCAACATATTTTACAATGCCATGTAACTTGATAATCAGATATTGGCAATTATAACATCTAAAGGGGCTGGTCAATAATGAATAATCATTTAAACTCCTTATTAAACATGAAAAAACGTCCAATTTCAAGTAAACTTCATTTTTCAAGTAGGACGAGCTACTGCCCACATGGAATTTGCAATTCACTACCAGCGTTTAAAATTGTATAAACGCTGAGAATTTGTACATCAGTTCTTAATTAAGCAATATTTCAGAAGGATTAGTATTGGCATTGCAATCACTTCACTCACAGAAGCATTTTCTTTTCTTCTAAAAAATGTATTCGCATTTCACTCAAGAAAGGTTTTCTATAAGGTTAATCTGACACAGTTCCAGCATATTTATATGATTTTATAGCATGGCACTCATTACAGCTTGTACAAACTGATAAGTAATAGATATAGTATGGTTTCATTGAGGTGGTTAATTTAAACATCGACATGGGCGTAGCCCATCGAGGTGTTTAAATTGACCAATGAGATGAAACCATACTCTATTTGATTTGTAGCATGTCCATTTCAGCTCCCTGCCATACTCTAACTTCCAATAACTGGCAACACATTCACTTTATACATTTTTAAAAGTCATGATACACGATTGGAATAATCTTTTTGGTACACAGTTTACAGAAATTGGTGGGGTATCATTCCATTACATAACTTGCGATGTGAGAGTATAATAAAACCATGACAAAAATATCATAATAAAATTGAGTGTAATAAACATGAAAAATAAATAAGGTCAAATCATCACATTTTGACCTTTTCTGTTCAGGTCAGTTTGTAATAGATTTCCGAAACTGGTAATTCGGAAATCATTGAAGCAGTTCTGACTGTTCAGAGTGTTACAGAGAAGACTAAAGCAGCTTCATTTATAAATGTGTATTTCATGTGGCATGTTTGGAGTATGTGGTAAATAGAATCTCACTTTCATGCCTATTTAATACTGATTTTACTAAACTTATTGCATGCAAGTTTATCCATCTTGTTTAATAAATTCAGTATTAGAATGGCACTCTTTTATTTATAGGTTCTAGTAGCTTTGAATATTTACTTACACATGGCATCAGACTTACTGTTAGGGAATACCATCATGGTCTTACTTAATGGTCATCATGTCAGTTGAATCAATTGTCCAAGTTTCTAGGGGATGTCCATTTCATGTTCAAATGTTCATGCCATCAGTGGCAGTGTCTAAGTAATCTTAAATCACTGAAGTCAGTTCATTGCCAACTGAGTAACATTATAGGTTTTATTACAAGATTTCCTTGTTTGTATGGTGTTTTACATCATTTCAACACATGTAAGGTTATATATGATGGGCGATTTTATCTTTTGGTGGTGGAGGCAGGCCACCCACTTTTACTGGGTAGAACCAGTACTGTACACATCCCGCCATCCATAAGAATTGACTTTTCCTCACTACCATACATAATTCGAGAAGCTTGTATGGCAAAGTCCACTGAGCAGTTAGAATTTTTGGTTGCACATTCAATGTTGGAATGAACAGAATAATAACTTTTGTTTTGAGTGTGGCCTCTTCAAAAACATATGACTGTTATACACAGAAAGTTTTTATGGCATACCACAGCATGGTCACTGAACAGTTAGTTTAAACTTAATTACTTTACATTGTAATAAACGCTCTTTAGTGAAATCACAGTCTTGTCATAAGTGATGATACTCAGATTAATTGAATGCAATAACTCTGTAAGTGCACTCAAAGAGTTATTGTTAGTGCACTCAGTACAGAGTTTTTGCATTGAAACATTCAATGCAATAACTCCGTAAGTGCACTTATTGAGTTGTTGCATTGAACTTTTTCATGACTGCAGATAGTTAGTTGTGCATCTAATGAAATAAAATCCCGAAAAGTGCCAAATCAACTCTAATCGTTTGATAGAACATGTATCTCAATATGAGAGACCCATGTATGCAAAAAAGTAGTTTTCTGAACATATGTCGCTTACAGAGTTATTGCGTTGATGGGACGATATAAGGACTGTTACTCGGGCCCGTTTCATGGGCTAGACAATGTTTGTTTGAAAAATGATATATAGGGTCCACAGCGTCCGAACGCAATGGCATCGTATGTCCGCACTGTACTGCAAACAAGGACTTGAAACTACAATGAAAGAGACAAAAAACAACAGAAAGGGTGGTGAAGACAGGGTTACCGACTTGGAACGGTCAGTAGGCAATAAGGCCTACTGGTTAGCTTGAATCGATTTTATATGCGCACAATCCTCGCTATTATCCTGTCTTCAGCGCCCAAATAGACAAGACAGTGCAAACAAAACTACATCCCATCGAAAGGAAATCTCTAACAATAAAGTCCACATCCAGAGAAACTAACTAAAGATACACATACAAAATAATAAACAGTTTGATATGATGCCATATAGCTGTAAATTGTTATTTATAAACGCTACTGTTGTCACTTAACTTGAATTTGCTGATTTAATAAAAGTACAACGACCTCAATTTGTTTCCTTCTGTTTAGCAACAAAAATCAGAAAAACTTGAACCGTTTAATGATGTGACTAACGCCTTGAACATGTTGTATAAGCTTTATTACTTGTTCAGTGATTGAAACCACTAATTCAAGAAATTCGAGAAAAGTTCATTGTAAAAAAGCATTCAAATGACGGCCTTGCTGCAACTTCTTAAATAAATCTGGTTCAATGGTCTACTTGAGCAACCAACTTTGCTCCGACCTTGCTAACGGCAAACATCTGCTACACTTCAATCGAGACACGCAATCCATAACATACTACCATCAATCTTGTACGTGGAATACACACTCGGTGTCCGTATGTACATTTGATGGAATTTGTTATATGCTTTCTGCATGTTTTGCATCTTTTAGGCATAACGAGTGAAAACAAATATCTCTAGGGTTGAAATTATTTTTTCTATCTATCTCAACATACTAGCATTTTCAAGACAATGTACGTTTAACAGCAACAGGAAAGTCAGTAGTACGTTTCCTCGTCAAATGTTATCAAATATAACTGAAGTTTAACAGAAGTATAGCATTTTTTCATCACTCAGGAAGCAAGTATTTATTTCAGAAAACAACCCATATTCACTGTCTGATATTTCAATTATCTCAACGGCACTATCTACTTTTTCTTGCTTTACTTGGGACTATTCCCCTTTTAATTGATAGTCCCAGTCTTCTTCTGACAGTACTTTTTTTAAATATCCTGTCACCACTAAGCTTTGTGTAATCTGGTGGGTGATTTGTAAATGTTTGCATATTATCACTCCCGGTGATGTGTACCATTTTAGTCAACTTTCGTATTTTGTTGCCATCATCACCCCGTTTTTTTATAGATTTTATTACTTCGTAGTTGATGCGATTTGTTTTTGGTTTCTGCTAAAATCGAAAACGACTTTTTCTTAACATTTGTATATGTACTTTATATCCGCTGATCTGCCATTTTCGAACCTGGAGGCACCTAGTAATATCAAATATTTTGAAAGAAAGGTTTTGCCGAGACCACCTTTCTTATCTGTAATCCAAGATATTTTTCTCGGGAATGTAGGTTAGTTCAATTCGTTAAGCACATCCCACTGCCATACTACTTGCCACGTTACATCTTTAAATACTTTTTTCTCAGCGCTGGGAATCTGCCACAGTGGACACAATTTATTTGAAGGCATCTAACAATGGACAATTGAAAACGACAATGATTGTTTTATGTACACATTTATTCCTCAGTAACGTTTAACCACAAATTGTATGTTCACAATGTTAAAGACTTCTGGCAAATCCAAAATGTTCACAGATTCAGTTTTACGATTCTTGACCTCAACACATGCGTGACTGGGATCTGAGAACAACGTTCATTCTCTGTACTCTGTACTTAACTGAAAGTCCGTCTAATCTTTCTGGAAATAGACCTTTCCTGCCAGACCTTTCTTGCCAGCTCTTTTAGGCTAATGGTTCTATCGTATGGTCTTTCTGTTTGATGCACATTAGAACAAATCCTAGTTAGTCGAAATACCTTGCCCCCGAATGTGTCAAATTTTCTGTAAGTAACTGTGAAAAATACAATGCTATGTACAAGTATCAAAGGAGCAATCAAACATCGAAAGTTTCGTTTCTTACCGTTGTGGTCAAACATGTGAAAGTCCAAAGGTATTCTTTGCTGTTCTTCTGCCACGTTATATTTTTCTCTATTTCTGAATTCAATGTTTTCAATTCGATGTCAGATGGTTAATGATACACCACAGCGATAAACAATGCAGTGGCATACCGTTTTTTCGTGCCAAAGGTCATCGACCAATCGAATTAGAGAAATGTGAATTGATTGGCTCACGCAATTTGGCGCGGAAATAATTGGATGTTCATTGGTTCTTGGCGTTTCTAGTCGCCTCCCCCGATGGAATGTGACCTTTATAAGTTCAGTGACTGAAGTAAAACGTTTAACCCCGTTCACACTGAAAACGAAACAATGTCAAGAACAAGCTAAAATCGTTGGGCCGAGGGAATACTTCGCAAGAAAGAAGAATTTGAAAAAAGTGAAAACAACAGACAAGACAGACATGACAGCCCGCTGAAAGAATGTGAGATCATGGACATGAAAAATAACTTCGAGCATCCTCGAAATATGCAGGCAATGTGCTACGAGGGTGAATAGTCAGTGCCCCATTTCATTTTTTAACAACTATTGGAGAACCGATTTTGTTGGAGGAAATTAGTCAGACTAAGAATGAAGAACGTATCTTTCTCCAATTTAATTGGTAAATATCATGTTCCTCACAAAAAGAGTATGAGAGTGGACCTTTAGAAACGGCCGAACAGGATAAATACGAAATATTGCAGTCTCGGTTTGACTGAGACTGTTCATGAACGGTAGTGAAACAAGCTTGCTACCGTTCACGCCTCCTAGCCAGGGGTTGAGCAGAACTCATTATTCATAAAAGCATTAGTACAGAATTTTAACAATCCCGGAGATGGCATGCATTTGGCGGTGGACATGCTATATGTTATGTCATCTTTCCATGTCCAGCGGCGTATGGTCCCAGTATCTCACAAAATTCTATGCCCCGAAGATCGAAATAAACAAAATGGAATTTAGTTCGGAGCAGTGGTTATGAATATAGATATAACAACTGAACAGGAAAAGCAGTATTCAGGGACACAGTCAATCACAAACACACACAGAAACAAAGAACAGATTTAAAGATGAATAAAAGGCCAAATAAGACATCACAGACACGAAAGGGTTGACAAAAAGGCTACCGCCTTGGAACGGTCAGTGGCAAAAAAACACCAAACCTCACACTTACCTACTGTCAACCCAATAAATCGGGACAGTGTAAATAAAGAAATCCCCGCCATGAACTATTCTCTAACCAACAAGGCAGCATTAATAGGTAATATAAGTAAAACACAAAGATGATCGTGTATATATCAATACAAAAAAAGTGATAGCTTAAAAAGCCACAAAGAATGTATTCAATGACTTTTGGGCTTTAGGTAGACGTCATCATAGGGTCAACAGCCTGTCCGGTCATCGCACAATTAAAAAGGAAAGCACAGTGGCGAACTGTTAATGGGTCCACCACCAAGCATGCAGTGCGTTGGAAAATGATAGGGTCAAAACCTCTTTTTATAAACCTTTTAACAATAACAAGTTTAACAAAGACAGTATGAAAGTGATCATGACCAAGGATCTTACGAAGTTTGTAAATTACGTCAGCATAGAAATAAATACTGATACATGTGACCCTTTGTGAGCAACAAACACAATTACGAGAATAAAACAGCAGACTCGGTTTTACTGAGTCTGTTCATGAGAAGTAATGAAAGAAGCAACACCTCTCATGCACCCTAGCACCGGCTTAAGCGGTATTCTACTTCAAAGCCACCTATATTGGGCTCGTTGGTCCAAAGGACCAGTAAAAATAACACTTCGGATTCGTAGCACGGGGAGACTTTTTACAGCCGCCACACTGCACTAAACGAACGCTAGTGTGAATGTTAATAAATACTGATAAAGGTAATCCTTTGCGAGCAACAAACACAATTAAGATAATAAAGCAGCAGACTCGGTTTTATTGAGTCTGTTCATGAGAAGTAATGAAAGAAGCAACATCTCTCACGCTCCCTAGCACCGGCTTAACTTTGCCACTGACCGTTCCAAGGCGGTAGCCCTATTGTCAACCCTTTTTGTGTTTGTGATGTCGTTTGCATTTATTATTGCTTTTGCCTTCTTGTTTGTCTGTTTGTGTGTTTGTTTCTGTGTTTTGTGGTTGACCTCCGCTCCTTGAATGCTACTTTCCCTGTCCGATCTTTTTATATTTCTTTTTAAGCTGTATGATAGTCAGGTTGTGATAGTAATTGTACCAGAAAAGTTAAACAAAGATTACGAAAATTAAATTCCTCAACTTGAGTACAATCTCTAGAAAAACGAATAAGTTCAGACACATATACCCTATAAGAAGTTGATCGGGGAACATCCCCATCTAAATGAGGATAATAACAATATCAAAATTAAAATCATCTCTCTTGTCATATATTTTGCTAATTATTTCACCATTTCCAATGGAGAAATGTAAATCAAGAACAGAAACGTTAGTATCAGAAATATTAGCTTTGTTAAGTTGAAGTTCTTTAGGGTCTATATTATTAACCATAGTAGAAAATAAAGGGTTGTTAATGTTCAGTATGTCATCCAGATAGCGAGAGGTGTGATTAAAGGCCTCAATAACATCTTCCTGGGTATCTGGTGAAAGACTCAACATGAAATCTTTATCATAGCAATATAAAAACAAATCTGCGACAAGGGTTCATACTCATAGGGATACCAACAATTTGTCTATAAACGGTCGTTCCATACCTGACGAAAATATTATCTAATAGGAAGATGAGTGCTTCTTGGCAAGTCCACACAGTGTAATTGTCTAAACTAAAAACCGCTTTAATATTATTACAGGCCAAAAATGTAGTATTGTCACTAGAGAATGTTTTTTGAATAAGAGCAATAACTTGTCTTTGATAAGGTGATGTGGTAAGGTTGTATATAGTGTACAGAAGTGTCATAACTAATTATAGATGAAACTTAACGTTTATTGCAAATTTTATCAAGAACGTCTCCTGAAATTGTAATAAACACCAAAACAAATTAATCCTAGAGTTTTATCACAATATTGTTTAACGTGATCTTTAACGGCAGTAAGACAATAAGTTAAAAGTTTGGAGATGATTGTGGTGGTGCTGGCGCTAGAATTCGAAATAAAGCGGGCATTATACGGATCTTTATGTAAATTAGAAATCCAATACATAGTTGGCAGTTCGTTCTGCTTTTCGTCTACCCAAGCCTTGAAAGTAGTGCACGGAAACAACATCATCCTCAGTAAAATGAACTGGAGTATACGAATTAGTGCTACCGAGTTCCAGAGATAAAACATTGACGGAATGTAGGCGTCAATCAATAATTACATTATTAGCTGCTTTATCAGCAGGAACTAAAACAACTTTTTATGAAATTCTTGAATTCCCGATTTTAAATTACGAAAGGAAACCTAGGTCTAGGAGGAAGTAAAGAGGGGTTAGCATCACAAATACAGTCAAAAGACTAAACATATCCTGGGTGGTTAAGCAATATCCAGAGCCTGGAACAATATCTGGAACCACCGAATCGAAATTTAAGTAAGAAAACATTGGAAAATGTATCAAATATCTATTGTATCGTGATCAGCGATCTCCAAAGATCGAATGAATAACAGTCCTGATTGCAAGCGCGGGGAGACATTTTACTGCCGCCACATTGCACAAGCAACGCCACTAGATCTAATACCAATTGTTAAAATACTTATAACTTAAAGGACGATTTGAAAGCAAGAAACACAAAAAGAGAATAAAGTAGCGTACTCGGTTTTATTGACACTGTTCATTGTAAAACCTAAAATCTATCGAAGAGTTAAACACCTTCCCAATAAAAGAAAAAAAATAAGGAAATATACGCTCCATTGGAAAATTGAATGCTCCTCAAAAAATGCAATGGTTTAAAAAGAAATATATATTTTTTTACTTTCCTTTAACTTGAGAAAGTATGATGATTTTCATGTTTCTTTTCCTTAAATAGTTTTTTTCGTCTCTCAGAAAATCACTTTATTCGTGCTCGCCGTTGGAAAAGAAGTTGAATACTATCACTTAGGAAGCACAAATGTGTATATCTTTTAAATACTTTTTTTTCGTCTCTCAGAAAACGACTGCAGAAAACGCTTTCTAAAAAGCTGAATTCTATCAGTAAGGCAGCGCATTTGACGGGGCTTTTCCGAGCATAGGAAAAAAACGATTTAAATGAAATTTTCATTTTCGTATAAGTACTTTGGCGAGCTGACACAACTTGCAAAATTACGAAGTAGAAATGAAGCATCAAAGCAGGTGTATGTATGCACGTGTTTCGGTGGCTATGTCTGAGGGTGCGTGAATGGGTTCAGTGCGTGCTTGCAAACATCCTTACGACCTTGCTTCTGTTGCGTTCGTGCTTTCATCAGATCAAGCCTGCCTGAGGATTTTAGTCCAACTACCATCGAAGAGAAAAATCGCTCAAAGTCAAAGCACGTTGCTCAACAATTTTCGTCCGAAACAAACTGATTGATCAAAAGTAGCTCTCTTTCTCTCGCCCCCATCATCCCCCCAATTTATTTTTTATAACTTATCCGAGTGGTGAAATAATTATGTAAAGAACGACTTTGGACTATTTCTATAAGCCAGTTATGGCAGAAAACAACAGTATCTGTATTATGTTTGTACAGACAAAGACCCCGTCTGCAAGTTCAATACTAACATTGGCCAGATGTTACAGCCGCCGTCTTGTGATTTCTTGGTTGTCTGTCTAGGAAATATGTTTTTGAAGAATTCCCAACGAATGGATGCATCATATCTTCCTTGATAAAGAATAGAGCAAGTTTTTTCTTGAGTGACAGCGATGTTTCGAGAGCCACCATGAATAGAAAGTACTTTAAAAGTCTAATTGAAGATACTCTGCAACATGCAGACTTTACAGTTCATAGAAGGGAGAATTGGTATATTATTTTATTAGCGATAACTAAGTACAGTCAGGTTTTGATTTCACCTAAAAGAAGAGGATGACGATATGTCCTCGTATGTGCTCGATACACGAGTTTTAGTTAGCAAACACAACATAAATCCGTGGATCCAACAACAGCCCGGTAATTATAAGGAATTATTAGATATGTAGGCCAGCGGCTAAGCAATGATATAAAAGTGTCATGGAATGTATCGAGCTTTTATATCAACCTTAGCTTTGTGTTTATGTTTAACAGATTTCAATTTCATATTCGAAGTGGCAGCACTTTGGTCATTATTTGGTGTTTTTCCCAGAAGTTAAAAACCCAAGTTTAAATGAACATCGTTGATTTGGTGTTGAAAACAACATCTTTCACAGACCAAATATTTAAATGCTTAAGCTTGAAACCTTCAGTCGTGGTACAGCTATTCCCATTTTCTGAAGCCGGCTTTTCCAAGCATAGAAAAACATATATATTTTTTTTTCATTTTCGCATAAGTACTTTAACGAGCTTTCAAAAACTCCACTGAAGAACCATGGTTCATTTTTCGATCTCTGGGTTTGTGAAAAAAACACCCAGACAAATTGCTAATAAACTTTGAAGCTGGCAAACTTTGATGTTGAACAAAGCATATGATATTCTAATGTGTAGCACATTTTTAACGTACTCTCACCCAAAAAGAGAAATACTATCATATAAAATATAAACGCCTTCTAGAAATGATAAATACTAACTAATAGGGCAGAACAAAGTAAACTAATGTTGGGTCTAAATGTGTTGTTAGAAAAATAAAAGTCAAACAAATAGTAGTTTTGTGTTCCAGTGTCATACTTTTATTGTAAAATCCAATTTCCTAGTCGTGGACAAATATAAAATCTGAAGTTATTCTTTGACTAGTCAAATAGTGAGTGCAAACTATAAAATCTACTTTGCCAGTCAAGATAGCACAACAAAATGTCGCTGTCAGATGTTGTAGAAACTGAGATGTACGAGATCAGTAAATGAATATTTCATTTAAATACTTTTTTTTATCGCTCATTCTCTGGCTATAACTCTGCATCTCAATATCATCCTCTCAAGCGGCCACTATTTGCAAAGATATATATCGTTTTCTCTAGAAGTGAATATAACGTTTTAAATGAACTATACACTTAGGCGCTGTGTTGAGCAAACAGTTCGTTCACAGACCAGAAAAAGAAATATTTCATTTAAATACTTTTTTTCATACGCTTGGAGTCTTCAGTCGTCGGACAGCTATTCCCATTTTCCTAAGTAGCCGGCTTTTCCGTGCGTAGAAAAAACAACTGTTTAAATGATTTTTTTCTTTTCGCAAACAGTACTTTAACGAGCTTATAAAACTTCCACTGAAGAACCATTGTTCATTTCTTGATCTCTGGGTGTGTCAAAAAAACACAAAAAAACAGCTTGTTTGTTGTTAAACAAAGCATAGGATATTTTCCTTCAAATATTTGTTATTCCCTCTGGATTTTCGAGTTCCAAGAGGTAAACAAAGTATTAAAAGGAGAATTGCAGGATGTTTTGAGAAGAAAAGTGAATAAGATTGATTTCCAACAATTTTATTCCAACAAATTTCTACAACTTCAACATCATTTCATCGTGCTGCATATGCCTAGTCGTTGCTTCTGATGGGCTACTTGTGGCATACTTTTCGTCCAACGTTGACTCCTGGGTCACACAGAGTGTTTGTGATCCAACGAAGAATCTTGGGTGACACAATATTTATTCTACTATTGGGTGACACAATAGAATAAAATCCTCAGCATTTGAAAAGTAAAAAAGACAAGTGTTAGTATGAGAATTAACAGACCAAATCACGATACCATCTCGCTTCTCGTTTGCCAAAAAATTTAAGTGGAAGAGACATCACCAAATCCTGAGATAAGAACATTCTAAGATAAGAAACGCCGTGGGAAACCCATCCTACATGTATTAAGTGCGTGAATACAATGCGCCGTCACTCAAAGGACTGAATTTAGACGAATCTTCTTCTCGAGCCTGAAGAAGTTCACAATATGGACTGCATTAGAGTTGTTGTCATGTTGCTTTCCATTTGGGGGACAAGTTACCCTATGAATTCTGCCAACTTAATAAAAACGCCCACCCATCACACCGTAATGTCCAGTCATGAAACACCCAAGCACCCGATGTCCGACCAAGGACCCTTTGTCGGAGCGATCTCAGCTACTTTTACATAAACTAATCAATGAGCGTCCGGTCCATAGAAGAGATGGAGCTCAACACCCAGTGAAGTTCATGTCCAGACGTATGATAGCGGTAAAACGGAGAACGTGTCCCAATATAGTCTAGCTACAACGTGCCACAACCCTATTGAGCTGGTCCATAACGACACCTACGTACTCTCCGTAGTCCCGTTACGGAAAATTGTGAAAATATGATTTTGCTGCTGGCATCAACAAGGAGAGACAGAAAGGAGAATTTAAGAATAGTAGCGACATTGCAAAGTCATTATACGGACACGATGTATTTAAACTATTGTATTCGAACACGAACCCTCGAACCAAAGTTTAGTGAACGAATAAACGGTCTAGCATATTGTTTTCTGACATGAACTCTCGAACCAAAGTTCAATGAAATAATTACGGTTTAACACATTTTGCATTCGCAAAAAACAACTTAGTCGAGCTTGAATCGATCTTTGTCCTAGGATACGGTTGTGTCATTGCCACTAGCCCTAAAATTGTACTCACAAACCCTGTGATGTATAACTGTCTATCAGCTAAAACGGGTATCAAAGGAGTTTACGCCTACCCATCAAGACGGAGCACTCGGGCAACGTATCCATAGACGATCAACTCTCGAGAAGGCTAAACTGTGGAAACCGTCCTAGTTTCAAAAGCTGATTTTCGTAAATGCACCACCGTAAGGACACGTTGTAAATGTGCTTGAGGTAAAAGTGCTTTTGAAGAACCGGTTTTAGGGGAGGAAACGTGTTCGAGACAAACAGAAACTGAACTAAAACAAGAAATATCACTGTAAGTGACAAATGCCTTCGAAGCGTCCTTTGATCTCTAACCTTGACCTTGGAGCCCTGGACCTGGATTGTGTGCGCCACACTTCGTTTGGTTGTGATGAGCATTTGTGCGAAGTTATTTGAAAATCCGTCCAGGCATGCAAAAGTTAATTACCGGACACGATTTGACCTTTGACCTCTAAGTGTGACTTTGACCTTGGAGCCACAGACCTGGATTTTGTGCGCGACACATCGTCTTGTTGTGGTGAATGCCAGAGTTATTGACATGACACGAATTTACTTTTGACCTCCAAGTGTGACCTTGACCTTGAAGACCTGGGTTTTGCGTGAGACACACCGTCTTGTTATGGTGATTATTTGTGCCAAGTTATTTAAAAATCCCCGCAGGGGTTGTAATGTTACGGTCCGGACAAGAAATTGCATACCTGTTTTTGACCTATGAACTGCAAGCGAGACCTTGACCTTTAAGGTATGGACCTGGATTTTGTACGCGACACATCGTCTTGTTATGGTGATCAGTTATGCCAAGTTATTTAAAAATCCCTGCATAGGTTGTGACGTTACGGTCCGGACACGAAATTGTGTACCTGTTTTTGACCTATGAACTGCGAGTGTGACCTAGACCGTTGTGGTACGGACCTGGGTTTTGCGCGCGACACATCGTCTTGTTATGGTGATTACTTGTGCTAAGTAAATTAAAAATCCAGGGTTTTTGAAGGTACAGTCCGGACACTAACTGCGGAATGACGGACGGACGGACGGTGCGATTACTATAAATTCGGGTCTAAAAGCGCAGTTGCCTTTCATAGCAATCAAAACGATGAGTAACTCGAACGCGATATGCAACAATAAACGTAAAGCAACTCACTTGACTTTGTGGGATGCTGCCAATGTTCATAAATTTAAATCTATGTGATAATGGTGGAATTCGATACGAAGAAGTGACTTGAATGAAGCTGATAAAACTGCAGTCTCTGGTGTGACGGTTTCTGATATTCATTTCACCAAGAAACCCAACTTAGAACCACCAAAAGGCGAACTGATGACGACTTTCAGCGTGGCGTTGAGACCCAAGAAGCGACAAAAGTCGTTCTGAATGAAATGCTTAAAGTAAACAATCATGCTTACAATTGGTGTAACTATTTGGTACAGCAAAAAACATTCAACATGAAACATTTCGATTTGCAAAAGGTCGTCAAAACAAATTCAGAAGACGTCGATATTGAGTTGAGAATGAATAGTGACAGTTGGTTTTTCGATAACAGAATGACGAGAATCAAGGGAACATCGTGTAAAAATTACTTACGATGTACAAGTCGGCACAATCAAATCAAAGAAATAAAGAAGTAACTGTGAAAGACAAAAATGCTGTTAATCCCTGTCAAGGAGCGTTTTAAATTCCACATTTGTGTATAAGACAAAGATACCAAAGATATTAAAGTGCTTGGTCGTTATATTTTCATCATGCCCGACAGAAAAAACAACATTAAAGAAATATGTATTAAGCTTTCTAAATCGATCTCCCAGCTGCCACCGATAGACCACCACGTAAACATAGCTAGGAGAGTGAACAAGTTCACCGTGCAAATTCCATGCGATCCAACATACACGAGATTGAAACAGTCCAAACATTGCAAGTTGAAAAAATCGACAAAAAGTTTACCTCAGCAAAAACACTAAAACACTGAACTCTGAAAACTGCAGCGCAGAATGACTGCAGCTGTTGAACTACTGCTGTTAAACAGAGGTGGTGAACATTTGCGTTTATCAGTCTTAGGAGATGCTAGAAGTATAGCGAAAGTGATAATCCGTTATGGTTAATGTGCAGTGAGTTTATGGAAGAGAAACATTTTAGTGCTAAAAAAAAGTGATATCATTTAAGATTGAATTGATTGATTGAATGTTGTATAACGGCTCAGCAACACAGTATAGGTTATTTAGAGAACGAATGTAAAACATAATTTTGATGTCTTAGAGCAGTGGTGGTTGGAGTAACGTATTTACGAGAATAGCTCATTTCCTAACTTTGGTTATCAATGAAACTGAAATTGTCACTTTTACAGACAATGAAGCTGGAGTGAAATTATAACAATACAAATATATTTTGTTTCAAAGTAGGCGAATGTGCTTCCATATATGAAAAGTGGTATTCCAACGTGTTCGTGATCATTCCTTATTGGCGTCGAAATTAGAAAACCAGTGATATTCGAGTCATTCTGTTTCAAAAAAAGGAGATGAGAAGATAAACAGCCATTGCAAACATAACTAGTTGTTTTTTACGAAAAGTGTTCATTAAGTGTAACAGGCCAATAGGCAAGTGAAACAGCTATTTGCTTCGATGGTAAAAAAGGAGTCTTAGACCCCCAGGAATTTAGATACTACACATTTTCAACTGTTAAACTGAAACAGCGATTTTGGTTCATTGAATGAATCAAACTCCCCGTAGTGGTTACTTCCCCTTTCTGTTACAGCAATCACTGCCACCACACACATTTATGGCTGAAATCAAGCTGTTTAAATTTTTTTGTTTTTGGTTATATATTTAGGCCAATATTTCAACTTGTTTTGTTCATAATATTTTAAAATAGTGTGAACAACGGTATCTAAGTACAAAAATAATGTATTTATATAAAAAAAAATCAGTTTTAGCGAAAATTCACACCGGTTACTACGTTACAGTACTTGTAAACAAACATGTATTCCGTTGAGAACATTACAGAAGCTGTGCGTAAATTTAATAAAGACATTACACCCAAGCCAAAACCTTCTCGAAGGTGATGATCGAAGTTATTGTCAATTGCCTGTTGTTTACTGCAAATGCTTGCTGTACCAAGCATTACCTAGTGTATTGCCATTTTTTGTAATCACATGGCCTCAGCTATCATCACGTGATTTGTGTGGTGGCAGGGATAAGTGGCTACAATATCCCTTCGCGGAGATTGTGAATGTATGGTTGAATGCAAGTTCTGCAGTTGTGATGTCGATCTGTAGTGGAGTCATTGTTCACTGTTTCAAACGCGATTCGACAAAAGAATCAAAAACTTGCTTCCACCTCAGGAAAAAAGTATTTTTGTCCGTTGTGGAAGCATATTTTGGAAGCTTGTGAAACAACAGAGTAGATTTGAGTTTAAAATAACTTGTATTGTTAAGCTAATTCAATGTGTTCGGGAGCCGTTTTCTATTGTGTTTCTTGTGGTACTATTGATATGCAAATTCAATATGTTGGGGAGTCGTTTTGTACTGTCGAATTTTGTGTGTTTTGGTAGTATGGACATACCAATGCACTCGTCCTGCTTTGTGGCTCTTTTCTCTTTCATTAATCAACCTCATTTATGACAAGTGAAAACTGTCGCCGACTTAGGCCGTTAACAATGAATGAAACATCAAAATAACTTTGATGTTTCAAATCACCGAGTTACCGTTAGTGGTAGCTCAATGAAAATGTCTGATGCTCTCTTGAAAGAAGTGGGGTTTACGTTCCGTTATCACATCATATTAGGTTATATTAGGATAACAAACTCAGTAGGAGATGAGATGAAAAAGAGTATGATAATGGACCTTTGGAAACCCAGCACGACACATACGAAGTATTGCAGTCTCGGTTTGATTGAGCGATAGTGAAATATGCTAGCTACCGCTCACGCCCTTTAGCCCCGGGTTGAGCAGAAAAGAAATATAAAAAGATCGGACAGGGAAAGTAGCATTCAAGGAGGACAGTCAACCACAAAACACAGAAAAAAACACGCAAACAGACAAACAAGAAGGCAAAAGCAATAATAAATGCAAACGACATCACAAACACAAAAGGGTTGACAATAGGGCTACCGCCTTGGAACGGTCAGTGGCAAAGTTGGCCACTGGGGGCTTAAACCGGTTCTAGTGTGCACCAAACCTCACACTTACCCTACTGTCATCCCATTAAAACAGGACAGTGTAAATAAAGAAATCCCCGCCATGATCTAATCTCTAACCAACAAGGCAGCATCAATAGGCAATATAAGTAAAACACAAATATGCTGGTGTAAATATAATACAAAACAACAATAGCCTAGAAAGCCACAATGAAGGTACTCATTGACTTGGCAGAAGCCAGAGCAGTAAGAGAATAAACCATTAAGGGCACGACAAGAAAGATCAAGGACAAACATCAAACGCCACCGTCCCAATGGTCTTTAGGTAGGCGTCATCATAGGGTCCACAGCCTATCCGGTCATCGTACAATTAAAGAGGAAAGCATAGTGGCGAACTGTAAAAGGGTCCACCACCAAGCATGCAGTACGTTGCAAAATGATAGGGTCATAACCTCTTTTGATAAACCTTTTAACAAGTTTAACAAAGATAGTATGAAAGTGATCATGACCAAGAATCTTACGAAGTTTATGAATCACATCACCATAGAAGTCAGGTTGTGATATTCCTTGTCGCCGAAGAGTCCTTAAATAACTTTTATATTTGGAAAGAAGATCAGGGTTACGATAATAACATTTTGCAAAGGTTTTACGAAGTTAATGGTAACGGTAGCCCTGATTGAGTAACTTTTTAGTTATACAAAGATTACGAATATTAAAGTCCTCAACTCGAGTACAAGCTCTAGAAAAACGAATAGGTTGAGACACATACACCCCATAAGAAGTTTCTCGGGGAATATCCCCATCCAAGTGGGGATAATTAACAATGTCAAAATTAAAATCATCTCTCTTGTCATAGATTTTGCTAATTATTTTACCATTTTCAATCGAGAGATATAAATCAAGAAAAGAAGCGTTATTATCAGATATATTAGCTTTGTTAAGCTGAAGTTCTTTAGTATAAATATAATTAACCATAGTTGGAAAGAAAGGGTTGTTAATGTTCAATATGCCATCCAGATACCGAGAGGTGTCATTAAAGGCTTCAATAACATCTGCCTGGGTATCTGGTGAAAGACTCAACATGATATCCCTTTCATAGCAAAATAAGAACAAATCAGCGACAAGTGGTGCACAGTTCGTACCCATAGGGATACCAACAATTTGTCTATAAACGGTGGTTCCATACCTGATGAAAGTATTAGCTAATAGGAAGATGAGTGCTTCACAAACATCATAGCAAGTCCACATAGTATAATTGTCTAAACTGCCGTTAGTAAAAAACGCTTTTATATTATTACATGCCAAAAATGTAGTATTTTCTCTAGCGAATGTTTTTGAAAAAGAGAAATTAGCTTGTCTTTAATAAGGTGATGTGGTAAGGTTGTATATAGTGAAGAGAAGTCATAAGTGCTTATTGATGTAACTTGACCTTTATTGAAAATGTTATCAAGAACGTCTCCTGAATTTTTTATATACCAAAATAATTGAATCCCAGAGTTTTCATAAGTTTTATCACAATATAGTTTAACGTGATCTTTAACGGCAGTAAGACAAGAAGTTAACAGTTTGGAGATGTTTGTTGTGGTGCAGGCACTAGAATTAGAAATAAAGCGAGCCTTATATAGATTTTTATGTAATTTAGGAATCCAGTATATAGTAGGCAGTTTAGTTTGCTTATCGTTTACATCAGCCTTGAAAGTAGTGCACCGAGTGATAGGTGCGGAAACAACATCATCCTCGGTAGAATTAACTGGAGTATACGAATTGGTGCTGCCGAGTTCCAGAGATAAAACATTGACGTAATGTAGGCGTCAAACAATAATTACATTATTAACTGCTTTATCTGCAGGAACTAAAACAAATTTATTATGAAATTCCTGAATTCCCGATTTTAAATTACGAAAGGAAAACCTAGGTCTCGGAGGAAGTAAAGAGGGGTTAGCATTATAATAGTTAATACGTGAATCTATAATTTTCAGAATTGACTTTTTCCAAGTAAAAAGTGAGTTTGGGTCCGCATGTTTGCTACGACACCATTTGATACTAAAATTTCAATGGAGTGGGCGATCTGGGCACGACAGGCATTAAATCAAAAGTTGAAGGTAATCTATATTTAGGACCTTTCGAAAACAAATGCCGAATACGTTTATCAATAATATCAAAATTACCAGTGATGACATGACCTGCTGGAGCATAGCAAAATTTTGATGTGTTTCATTCACATTCCTTAGGAGTATTATGTACTATATCAAGGTCAGAAACTATTTTGTTGTAGTTGAAAAAAATATTTCAAATAGGCTTTTTATACTTATAACAAATTACAGGACTTTCAGAATTTTTGAAATATTTTGGGATAGAATCAATTACATGAGTATCTCGAAAAATTCTAGGCATGCCAATGAAATCAATACCTTTGTTAATAAATAGTAGTTTTAGAAAATGCCTGACGTGATCACCTTCCTTGTCAATATGGGGTCGGAGAACATGTTGTGTATAGCTTTGAACTATGGAAGCAGTATTATACAAGGGATCTGTACGAATGAAAATTTTGTCGGCTTCCTCGTCGATCAACTTTAGTGATGAAATGGACAAAGAGGTAAGCCGCGAAAGCATAGAGTGATTTCCAGACTGTTTAAAAATGGTATGTAAATCAGCGACAGAAATAATTACACGCGACTTACGTTAGATGTTACCATTACACCTAAGACCATGAGACCTAGCTTTACGCTTTCGGATAGAAAATATAGAAAAAATGTCAATATTAGGATCTTTAGAAATATTTACTTCTTTATAAATATTGTCATTAAGGCCGAGTGGATAAGGTGTTTGTACGTTTTTCACCCACAAGTTCTGCAATATATCTAGCTTTTATTTTAAAGCTTTTAGTAGCATCATTATCAAAAAATATATATTCAAACTCAATATCCATTAAAATCAACAGTACATAATTTAAACCATCCCGAAGATGGCAAGCATAAGGCGGTGGATATAGCAATATTAGTATCTTTATTTCATCCCCTATATCTAGCGGAGTATGGTCCCAGGATCTAATAAAAGTGTATGCCCCGAAGAGCGAAATAAACAAAAATGAATTTAGTTGGGAGGAGCGGTTATGAAGCCTGCGTATCACAAGTAACAGCCAAAAGACTAAATTAAAAAGCAGACAACATATCCTATGAGTGGTTAAACATTTATCGGCCGGAGTAGTGGAACCACCAAATCGAAAATTAAGTAAGAAAACAAAAGAAATTGAAAATGTACCACCGATCACTACATATAAGTATCGGGCTCAGCGATCTCCAAAGATCGAATGAATAACATTACTGATTGCAAGCGCAGGGAGATGTTTTACTGCCGCCACACTGCACAAGTAGCGCACCACTGTGCTATAATAAACAGTATGATAATGGACCTTTGGAAACGGCCGAGCACGACACATACGAAATATTGCAGTCTCGCTTTGATTGAGGCTATTCATGAGCGGTAGTGAAATATGCTTGCTACCACTCACGCCCTCTAGCCCTGGGTTGAGCAGAACTCAATATTCATAAAAATCAACAGTACAGAATTTTAACCATCCCGAAGATGGCAAGCATACGAGGGTGCTTCAAAAAGTTCTGTCACTAGGCATATATCCTTTGAACTAGATATTTCGCTGAGATAAAGTAGTGTATTTATAGTACTACTGGGTTCGTTCTCTTAAATTCCACAACAAAAATGAAAAGATTCTGGTTATTTATATCACTGAATAACCTCCCCCTACAACACCTTTTGGATACTGGCATCTCTGAAAATGTCCTTGTTACAAAACGTTGTAAAAATTATTTGAATAATTCTATGCTTTTAAATTTTCTTGTACGCCATCTGCTGTTGTTATTCGCCCATAATCCATGAAAATGATTGTCGAGAATTCGGAAAGGTCTGGCTGCAAAAAAGATATGAGTGTATGCATATCCCTTAATTTTAGCAGAAATAACACTGATTTTCTTCATTTTGTTTACGGAAATGTTATAAAATCTTTTAAATGTCGTAATTATTCTCTTAGTATTAATATGTTTTTATATTTCTTTACAAATCCTAGTCCTTCAGTGTTTAAATTTCATATTCAACACATTATTGTAGACTTTTGTACAATGTTTAGTTACAATATTGACCATCCAAAAACGCTATTTCAGAGGACTGCCCTTCCATTCAATGTCCATTTATCATTAAATTAATTTTACACGTTAGCTTAAAATGTTAATTTCTAAGACAATGCCTTTTCATCTACCATGCTTAAATTCTGAATCTTGTAATGCACAGATATAACTGGTAATGTTTGAGAAATTTCAAAGATCTTCGACAAGTACTTGAAGAGAAACAGACATTTAAAAAAGTAACAATTAACATACTTGAAAAAAACTCAGGACGAAAATGCCTCAGTATGTATTAGTGATGTGTATTAAATGTTCCATAACTTTCTTCACACAAAAGATACAGCATTCATTTTACCATCAATGGAATGGTATTGAAACTCTCTTTCATTTGATACCAACATTAACACTCACAACGAACAAATAATTGTTATTTTATCCTCTATATCCAGCGGAGTATGGTCCCAGGATCAAATAAAATTGTATGCCCCGAAGAGCGAAATAATCAAAAAGGAATTTAGTTAGGAACAGCGGTTATGAAGCCTGCGTATCACAAGTAACAGCCAAAAGACTAAATAAAAAGAAGACAACATATCCTATGTGTGGTTAAACAATACCCAGAGCATTTTATCGGCCGGAGTAGTGGAACCACCGAAAAACAATACACAGAGCCTTTTATCGGCCGGAGTAGTGGAACCACCGAAATAAGTCTCCCATCAGACATGCCTCCGCCAGGGAGCAAATCCACGCGATGCAGAGCTATGAAGCTCTAAAGCCGAGGCCTTATCCACTGAGCTACCGAGGCCGCTGTATGCTATCTTGAACTTGCAAGACTGTATATAGTAAGGTTAGAGTTGAAAGTAGTCCCACCGACCCCAAACATTGAACACCTTAAAGAGACTTTTGTTTTTTTCCACACTGTATTTAATGACAAAATAAACAATTTGTATCATGTACCGGTACTATGAATCAATAATTAGTTTTGTTTTAAATGTAATAAAACAAAACTCAATAATATGAGGAAGTTGTCAAGTGTCCATTTAAAGTTAAGTTTTAATAATATCTATGTAAGATTGGATGAGAGTGAAATTCTCCGCTGTTATTACACATATGGTAATACAACATCAAGCACAGGGTTCGAAGATTTGAGATGCGTGTAACGGATTGTAGAAATTATAATGAGCATAAGTGCGATATTACAAAACTGGATTTCAGTGGTTTCTAAACAGGTACTCGGAAGCTGTTTTTATTTTAAATAAAAGGCAAGTTCCGCGTGGCATCATCTGTATGTGTTAAAGTATAGTTAATTTAATGACTACCGAAAATAACTGGTCACACGGACCGATGGGCTTTCAAGGACGCTCGGTCCGTACCAAAAAACAACTGATTTCGGACCGAAGGACGCCCGTTAAGGTCGAACCCTGAATTATTTATTATAATTGCATGTGATACCTTTTGATATTTATAAAAGTATAACTGAAGACAACTTAGGAAAATTTATTTTAATCATACATGACACAACCAAACCAGTGACAAAATAAAAGGACACGATTGTATGTGTTATAAGCAACCATAAAAAGATAAGCAACATGTGGTTAATTATTTGCCCAAACAAATCCATACTTGTACATTATTAACACACCAGACACAAGCAAAACATGCACTTCAAGTAAACCACCATCACTCAAACCTGACAAAAAGTATTTTTTATAGAAAATTCAGGTTCACAATCGTGGCACTTCAGTACAATTCGTTAAACTTAACACGCATAATCAGAATACTTCTATTGTTGTCCATAAGTTTAATTTAGTCTCGTCACTTTCTTCCTGTTATTCCCATTTGTCCTTGCACTTCAGCATAATAGTCTCTTTAGCCTGTGCTATCAAACCATCCATGTTCTGAATGAAAATATGTTTAACTGCTCATCAACACATCTTTGGTTATTTAGAGCCACCTTAGATGAAGAATACATGTAAATAGAAATCCACGTCCTCCTCTTACTCCGGTTTATGTCATCATCAGACGGATGCTGCTATGTGCTTTGCCAAAAAACACACCGACAAAACTCGGTGGGACCGCAGAGGTTTGAACCCGGGTCGTCCGTGTTCTTGCATCTTCTTAATTGACTTGTGTGTTGTATGGTCAATTCTCAACATTTTAACCCACTGGGCAATATCTTGTATTTTGAGTCCACAGCCTGCTGTAGCAGTAAAGAAAGATACAAATATCGGACAGGGAAAGCAGCAGTCAAGGACGACAGACAACCACAAAACACAAAATCAAACATGCAAACAGACAAACGAGAAGGCAAAAGTAATAAAAATACAAACGACATCACAAACACAAAAGGGTTGACAGTAGGGCTACCGCCTTGGAACGGTCAGTGGCAACAAAGGCCACTGGGGTGTTAACCGTTTCTAGGGTGCACCAAACCTCATACTTACCCTACTTTCATCCCATTAAAACAGGACAGTTTAAATAAAGAAATCCTCGCCATGATTATAATCCCTAACCAACACGGCAGCATCAATAGGCAATATAAGTAAAACACAAATATGCTCATGTAAATATAATAAAAAATACATATTATAGCCTAGAAAGATACAATGAAGGTACTCAATGACTTCGCAGAAGCCAAAGCAACAACAGAATAAACCATTATGGGCACGACAAGAAAGATCATAGACAAACATCAAGCGCCACCGTCCCATTAGGCTTTAGGTAGGCGTCATCATAGGGTCCACAGTCTGTCCGGTCATCGTTCAATTAAAGAGGAAAGCATAATGGCGAACTGTAAAAGGGTCCACCACCGAGCATGCAGTACGTTGCAAAATGATAGGGTCATAACCTCTTTTGATAAACTGTTTAAAAAGTTTAACAAAGATAGTATGAAAGTGATCATGACCAAGAATCTTACGAAGTTTATGTCACATCACCACAGAAGTCAGATTGTGACAGTCCCTGTCGCAGAAGAATCCTTAAATTACTTTTATATTTAGACAGAAGATAAGGGTTACGATAATACCATTTTGCAAAGGTTTTACAAAGTTTATGGTAACGGTAACCCTGATTGAGTAGCTTTTTAGTTATACAAAAATTACGAATAATAAAGTCCTCAACTCGAGTACAAGCTCTTGAAAAACGAATAGGAAGAGACAAATACACCCCATAATAAGTTGCTCGGGGAACATCCCCATCCAAGTGGGGATAATT
Organism: Cyrtodaria siliqua; assembly: GCA_037043455.1. NCBI lineage: Eukaryota > Metazoa > Mollusca > Bivalvia > Adapedonta > Hiatellidae > Cyrtodaria > Cyrtodaria siliqua. Next base: position 95,117 of record JAWPHD010007376.1, read on the forward strand.
AACAATGTCAAAATTAAAATCATCTCTCTTGTCGTAGATTTTGCTATTTCGATCGAGAGATCTAAATCCAAAAAAGAGGCGTTATTATCAGATAAATTAGCTTTGTTAAGCTGAAGTTCTTTAGGATAACTACTATTAACCATAGTTGGAAAGAAAGGGTTGTCAATGTTCAATATGTCATCCAGATACCGAGAGGTGTCATTAAAGGCTTCAATAACATCTGCCTGGGTATCTGGTGAAAGAACCAACATGAAATCTCTTTCATAGCAAAATAAAAAATAAAAACAAATCTGCGACAAGTGGTGCACAGTTCGTACCCATAGGGATACCAATAATTTATCTTTAAACGGTGGTTCCATACCTGACGAAAATATTATCTAATAGGAAGATGAGTGCTTCACAAACTTCATAGCAAGTCCACATAGTATAATTGTCTAAACTGCCGTTAGTAAAAAAACGCTTTAATATTATTACAGGCCAAACATGTAGTATTTTCTCTAGCGAATGTTATTTGAATAAGAGAAATTAGCTTGTCTTTGATAAGATGGTAAAGTTGTAGATAGTGTAGAGAAATCATAAGTGCTTATAGATGAAACATGACGTTTATTGAAATTTTTATCAAGAACGTCTCCTGATTTTTTTTTGGACAGAAACAAATTAATCCAAGAGTTTTCATATGTTTTATCACAATATCGTTTAAAGCAGAACTTGGTCCTAAATCAACAAATCCGCTTTTGATATGTTTCTAAGTATTTAATATCATTATAAATACGATTATTACTATGCCATTGATGTATGTTCAGTAAAAATATAAAAATCGAACAGGCGAACAGGCATTGCGAAAATATCGAAAAAAATCTAAGGGGAAAAACTCTTGCGCGAATTACCGGAAGTGACGTCATTGGGAACAAACTATTTTTTGTTTACATTGGGACTGAACGCAAAACAGTATACCTTGTGTGAAAATGCGAGAATTAAGCGATCATGATACCGAGTCAGAGGAAATGCCTGACAGCAACAACAAACAAAGTCACCCGCAACACTGCAATATCTTGGTACATACACAATAACCGCGAAATGTAGTATATTCCGAATGAATGGACCTGGTCTAAATACGAGCGTCAGATTTTTTTTGCCGATAAGTAGACATGGAACAAATATATTTATTAGATATTATCCATAATTTATAAAAAAAAATAATGAAAACAATAATAAATGAAACAGCATATAATTTCTATAGTATTATATATTTGCCATAAGTCGCCATTAACACCAAACACTCTAGGAGCGGTGTTGGTAATATGACACGCTATCTAGTCTCTCTAGTCTCACTGCCCCCAAATATCAATACAGACTAATCAAATACTGCGGTGCACTATTGAAGTACAGCCTAATTAGGGTTCATACGTCGGTATATCACAAAAGCACGCACCATTTAGGGAAACCTAGTTTTATGATATATTTCCTGTTTATTGCAATTACTTGAGCGGTGTAATACCGCCCAGGGCAGACGCGTATTGCACAAGACGGATATATCACATGAAATGCGAGCTCTAATTGTCGCGCACAAAGACAGAAAAATACTATGATTTAAATAATATAGCCAAATGTATTATGAGCACGATATAGACAGTTAGTAAGTATACTTACTCATGTATACTTACTCCTGATATACAGATCGAAAACAGACCAAACATATGAAATTACCATAATATAAAGTATATTATTCTATTATACTTGTTTTACTTATTGCACGAGCTAAGAGGCGTTATTGTTGTTGCTTTGCCATAAAACATTACTGAATTAATATAAAAGCTAGTAATATTATTAATTTTCTGCCTTGTAATAGATATCCATGAAACATTTTGTTGTTGTTTTCAAATCCATAGTCCTATATATGTTGATAATATATGTTTATAACACTACTGACAGAAGGGGTTTAAAATCTAAAGTTATTAAAATTAAAATTTGGGAACAAAGACACAGTGTTTATTTCACCGGATTCATTTACATTTATATACTGAACGTCCTTAGCAATATTTTAAAAAATGACGGCTACATATTATTAGCGCCGTCAACTCTTCATTGATTCACGTAAAGACGCATGCTTCTAATTCAACAGCTAAATATTCACGGTGTATATAAAGATCTAAGACTATACACCTTTCTTCAAATTATTATACGCATACCCGATGAGGTGCTAAGATAATTGAACATAAATTTCAATCTTACTTCATGTATGAATTTCCTCCTCAACGCCGGTCGAATAGGCGAATACAACTTGCTTGGAGACGGCGGGGTAATGCACTTCTTATTTGTATAGTCAAATATCGTTGGTACCGCTGTTGATTTTAATATGCATGGCCTTTTGTTCTCCAAATTCAAAGATAATGAAACCAAAGGATGGACTTCCCACGAAGTCAACTCAAAATGTTTGCTACAAACTCGGGCGTCTTTCGTAGGTTCCCACTTTCTCGACGAGTGGGGCGATTTTCTTCGGTAACGGTCTAACCACACTTCAGATCTTAATATATCATTATCTCGATTAGGGAAACGAAAGAAACTTAGGTTATTATATTGTCCTTCTTAATGCAAACGTTTTCACCCAGCAACAGCACACGGCATTTTTAACAAGTACCATACAATGTAATCCTACATAGACAATACTATACAACTCAATGCGACACGGCTAATCGTTTGGTACCAATGACGTCACAGGATCACGTGACACTTACCAGGGCGAAACTCGAAGCGTGTGCGCTATGAGATAAAATTGGCTACTGTGAGAAAACGGGACAACCAATAAGTGTAAGATTTGAACAGATTGTATATTATATATATATATTTCCGAATATATACTCAAAAGACACGCCATATTTCACCTTTAACGTGATCTTTAACGGCAGTTAGACAAGAAGTTAAACGTTTGGAGATTGTTGTTGTAGTGCAGGCACTAGAATTCGAAATAAAGCGGGCCTTAGTAAGTCTGCCCTACGCCAACTCCCAGGCGGTTTTGATAGTGTAGCTGTCTAGCTTTTGCAACATCGGATTCAGGTTAATCTAAAATAAATAAATTATATCTAATGAAATTGCTGCATTTAGAAACAAATGATTACTCTTTTTCTTCAAAATTGGGTTCGCGATTTCTTTAATGAAACTATTGCTAGAGATATAAAGATAAATTGATGTGCAGACAATTATATGGCAGCATAATTATCTTGTTATTTATTTTGTAAAGATTGCTGCACCTTTAATACATTTTCTTTAGACCGGTGTTTTCAATATGCCAATGCATAACAGTATCACACAATCATTCGTTTTGGTAGCAAATACAATATATTTGGTCGGAAGTATCTCAAGCTTACTATTTTACAAGGACATGGAAGACTGTTCAGTTTTGAGACTGTCCCAATGGGAGCTTCTCTGCACTTGCCATCGATGATTTGTCCTTCTATCTAGAGACGTATTCTATCCACTGAAACAAACATAATAAAACCCCGTTATTTCATATTTTGATACTTAATACATTTTTGCAATAATAAATGAATATTTAAACTACTATCTAACATGTAACCTACATGTAGTACAAAGTGTGTGGATGCAGGGACGTAGAAAGTCCCTGGTGGGTGAAGTAACTGAAAAAAGCCCTGGGCAGTGAACGAATATCTTCGCTTGACAAGTTTATCGATAAACACTGTAGAAATTATATAAATATACCCTTACGGAAATTGCATATATGTTACTTATATGTCGAGATCTATGTTGCTTATATGTCAAGATGTATGTTACATATATGTCACTTATACTTGGCTTATATCTTTCACTTATAAGTGACATATATTGATTTTAAATGCAAATGAGATCTATGCCGCTTATAAGTATGCAAATGAGATCTATGTCACTTATATGTCCAGATAAGTATTGCAGTTCACTTATATGTCACATATAAGTGACTTATAAGTGGCTTATATGTTTAGCTGGGATGTCAATGCTGTACATATAAGCAACATATAAGCCACTTATATGTCAATTATACTTCACCAGACAGAAGCACATTTAGTTTCTTGACCACCTGCAGGGATTGATTTCTAGAATCTGCAAGGTCATCCACTGATCTTGTTTTCTGTGGTTTCCTGCCGCAACAAGATCACTGCTTAGCGGGGTATACACATGTAGCCTAGCAGGGCATATACGCCTGTGGTTGTCAAGGTTAAACCTATTTCAAAGGGAAATAGTTTTAAAAAATCACAGTTATGGTCCTTTTTTCGTAATTAACACATATTCATTGGCTCATGTTGAAAGATGTGTGCAAAGTTTCATTGTTATACATCTAATACTTTGAAAGTTATTAGTCACAATCACTTGTAAAAGGCAGTTAAACCTGTTTTCAAGGGGTGAACAATTCAAAAAATATGAACCATAGTTATGGGCCTTTATTAGATGCATACATTGGATCATGCTAAAGATGTTTACAAAGTTTCATTGTTGTAGACCTTATACTTTCAAGTTATTAGCCAATCAGTTGTCAGACAAAAAGTTAACGGACGGACAGACAGATGGACGGACAATCGCCAAGACCTAGTATACGTCCCTAAGGGCGTAAAATATGTGAAGAAAGAAGACAGAAAGCGTTTAAACTTTAAACATAATATTGAGGTTTAATTGGTATCTTCTTTTTACAGCACAGAACTTCAGCAGATGTTTCCACCGCAGGGCTTTGATCCAGCAACCACCTGTAATCGAAGAAAATATTATAATGAACATATTAAATTACATAAATGGTTTTGAAATATATAAAATATAATATACTTTTCAAAAATCAGCTATATATCTAGCATATTCATCATTATGGTTTGTTTGAAATGAACAGAATGGTGTTTTAGGTCATTTTAAACCCATGTATGGCCATATATGACAGTCGATTTTTTTGTGGTAGACATACCATCCCATTGTTCCTGGGTAGAACCAGTACTATAAACCTCTCACCATCCGTAAGAAGCGACACTTCCTCCTTGGACAAGTCTAGCTCCCAGGGGGATTTGAACCCACAACGGTGAGAGGCGAGAAAGCTTCAGTCGTATCGTCTTTTCATGGAGGCACTTATTAAAATGCATATGAAGAGGAAAAAGGAATTGAGTTAATGAGATGTAAATATATATATATATATATATATATCAGCTTTACTCCAGCTGTTCCTGAAAACATGCACGCCCCAAAGACAGCACTTTTAAAAACATATGTAGGGGTAGTTCCATTAATTCCTTCTGTAGGGGCTAAATACAAAAACAAAACAAAAAACATTTCTATAATATGGGGTTGTCTATTGGGTGGAAAAATGGTTCTTGATGTATTTTTCATGCAAACTCTAACCCAATTAAAATAATCTTAAAATGCATGCATTCAATTTCGAAAAGCATGCTGTTGACGGTAAATGTCCAGTGAAATTTTAATAATGCGGGGGAAAAAAGAATTCCCACATATTAATTCACGAACGAGAACTCTTTACCAATTTCGTACGCAAATTGATAGTGACATTGTAACTATCGTACTCATACTCATTTTGATTTTAATAGTACAATCAGTAATGTTTCAGTCCTAGGAAAATAAAAAGTGGCACCTAGTTACACTGATCTTAAGACAAAGTGCCTACAATATCATCAAAGACATTGATTCGGACATTAAACTTGTATTGTTTATCATGTCTGTCATCATCTCAAGGGCATAGCTATAGTGTTCTATAAACCCTGTATTTGATATCAAAATAACATATCGGTAAATCTTAAAAATGCTAGCCAAAATCTTAACTAATCAAATTGTATGTTTCATTCTTATTTAACACACTGACGGTAATATTGTGTGTTTTAAGAGCTAAAAGTTACAGACATTGTCTCTTTAATGGATGTCACATGAGCAACTGATATAAATATTGCTGTTCCAGCGATTACAAACAATAAATAAAACCTTTTAGGTTTTAATCAACACATTTATTACAGCACACTTATGTGGGTCTATGAGATCATGTTTCTACACATACATTTCATGAGTGAAAAAAAGAAGTTTATTTGCTTGTCCTCAATATCTGCTTTAATTATGGACAGTGTCAAGTTACAGTAATAATAAAACTAGCTCAAAACTACTTACTAATAATGGCATTCACAATCGTGCCGTCTAGTGGTGCCCTTGATTTAGTACCCTTCACACAACTGTTTCTCAGTGTCTCGTCGTCAAAAAACACAATTATCAAAAGCCTTGCCATGGCAGTTCCACTGTTTTTTGCCTTCTAAGGCAGGCATCAAGCTGTGCTACCGATAGTCTCACACCATAGCCAGGAACCAACTCGACTTCATGTGTGCTGGAACTCTAAATGAAACAAAAAGAGGTCAACGACCTTGAAGCTCTACTGATAGGTTTTGATAGCTAGATCAGCATTCCTGTGAAGTTTCATAAAAATATGTAACATAGTTTCAGGAGTAGTCGTTACAAGTTTTTACTATATAACTCTATGTAAACAAAGATGGCCACTGGGGGTCATGTTTAATGTTGAATCAAAATAATTTTCGACAAGGATCAACATCATGTCATGGTGATCATTTTAGAAAAAGTCCGATATCAATATCACTTACAGTTGTCAAGAAGTAGTTGCTACAAACTTGTTTTTAAAAAATAAATATTTAGCTGTGGTGGCCATCTTGAATTTCAGGCCTATCCAAAATTTTGCTGGGATCAATTAGACATCAAGAGCAACACATTCTTGTGAAGTTTCATGGAAATCTGTCAAGTAGTTTCAGAGGAGTAGTCGCTACAAGTTTTTACTATGTAACGCTATGTAAAAAAGATGGCCGCTGGCGGCCATGTTTAATGTCAAATCAAAATAGTTTTCAACAAGGATCAACATCATGTCATGCTGATCCGACCAAATGTGACCTATATTTCGATAGCTCGAACAGACTAATGGACAAATATATACCCGGACAACATTGTAATCGCTAAATCGAGATCCGTAAACGGGCTCAACAAAAATTAGAACTCTATAAAAGAATATATGCCTGCACTTTATACCTACATTTTTTTTAAAGTATAATAGATTAACACGTTTTTATTACATTTTCATCGGCAAAAGATTGGAATTTCTCAGCTAAATATTATTAACTAACTCCGAACACAAAAATAACTAACTGTGACGCCGAGTTGACGTCAATAACGGTGTACTGACGTCAACGTTATCCGCTGATAACGTTCAACAAAGCGAATAATTTCGGTTAAAATCATGCACAAACTGATTTAAAATGTAATAAACAGATTATTTAACTGCTGTGTTCGATTATAGAGAAATCCTTCACTCGATGGTAACATGTTGTTTTTTTCACTCACTCATACGCTCTTTCGTGAAAAGAATCACACGTCTCCCATCTCATGAAGGATTTCCATATAATCGATCCCAGCAGTTAAATAATCTGTGCAGTATCATCAGTGAATATTTTTAATTATAAATATTTATGGAAGATACTCCTTACTTTGAAAATGTCAAGCAAGACGTATTTATAGACCGATACTTACAGCTTGATATGCAGTATAAATGTCGTCATCCATGGAATCGATACTTTCAACTTGCTGGCTCACTGACGGAATATTCTTCTGTGTGTTTGGTGTCATTAGTGAGTTTGTTGGTGGAATATTCTGTGTGTTTGGTGAGCTTGTTGGTGAAATATGTGTGTTTGATATTGTTGGTGTAGTTATCTGCAGCCTGTTAAGTGGCATTGCTTTTTGTGTGATTGGCTGTATTTGTGAGGTGCGCATATTATGCTGGGTGTTCAGTGGAATGGATTGCAGTATGTTTGCAGGTGGCATTGATGATGTGTTATGCATAAGAAAGTCAATCTTCTCCTCTAATTTTTTTTTTTGTTCCATGATTTCAATTTGGGAAGCGCAAGAGCAATTCACTGTTGAGCACTGGTCTGTGATAGAGTTTGCTGTTGACTGGTTGCTTGGTCCTTGAATTTTTCTCGTGATAGTCACCAGGCCGAGTTAAAAAAAAATTGTCTCGTTTATTTCTTCCTCCCTCCACCTCCAGTCCTTTCCTGGGCATATTTTAAAAACCTTTTAATTTCTTCTCCACAAAGGTCTCCACCACTTGTCTGAAAAGGAAAGAAAGATATATATATATATGAACAAATTTACTGAAAAGGAAAGTAAGATATACGAATCTGTTTATTTACACATTTAATCTATCAAAAGGCCACGGCGTACAACCATTTCATGCCGAGTGAGGAATTTATAAATTGCGTAATTACGCGGAGTTTGGGTGATAAAACTACTCGGCGTGGGAATCGGCTCTCGGCGAACTTACGCTACGATACTTCGCGTATAACGGTTACGCCACGATACTTCGTGTATACAAACTCGGAGTTAGTCGAGTCGAAACTGCACAGGTGAAAGGTGCAACACTTTATTACTGCAGTTATTTTAATGCATAATTATTCAATTACTTTAAAAAAAGCAGAAAACAATTTTTTATTTTTGTTTTTTGAAAATTCGAATGCCCGGATAATGTCACGATAATTATATGGCGGTTCCTATTACCGGCTTCGCGGCGACAACATAAAATACAATTAGTAATTACTATACTGGAAATTACAATTATTATTTAATCGGTGTTTGTAAAACGATTTACGATTCTGCTGTTGTTTATTATTATATCGATGAGTTTTTTAGTAAAAATAAGCAAACAAATTGTAAAGAATTCAGGGTAATAAACCTGTTGTTAGTGCCGGGGATTATGGGTATCCAAATTATTTGTGTCGGTCTCAGGAGAACTGATTTTTTGACAACAGAAACGGAAAAACGTTTGATTAAATGCATTAAAAGTTTGAAATCCATATTTTTTTCGAAATGTCAGTGATTCATTTTGCTCTGCGTCCCGCACATTTTTTTCTGAGGACGCATCATTCATAACATGGGTGCCCGATGGACGCATTGCTCGAAAATTGTACAAGTGGTAAATAACCGTTTTTGATGTGATAACAAGAGAACAAATATAACACGACACCGGTTAAATAAGAACGCAATCACAATGTAGTACGCGTATTCTGATTGGGTAAAAACTATTTGTCATCCAATCAGTAACAACGTTCTACTAACTGTTGGTGTTCGCTAACTAGTATGGAAATTCCTAGACTGTGTCATGGTCCTTTGCGCTTCTCGGTTGAGATAACAGAATAGAATAGACTAGGAAATCCCGGATGATGAACACAAAATGCCACCGAAGAAAGTTATAAAAAATTACCCACAATTAAAATGTTTAAAGTTAAATTGACACTTGATTGGCATGTCAAACTACTCAGGACTAATTGAACTGTTTAAAGTTTGTGTAAACTGTTTGCAACCATAAAATAAAGAAAAATACAGAGATTTTTATGATGGTGATTACCCGTTACAGAACCGAGACAACTGCGCCATATAAGCACATATTCTAAAAGAAATACTTTGTAAAACAAAGAATGGTAGCAATATATAATAAGGAATAACACAAAAATGATACAGTTTTGAAACTGTATGCACATATTTTGCTGATGTTTTACTGAATTGAATGTTGTTTAACGGCTCATCAACACAGTATAGGTTATTTAGAGCCGCCCCAGAGAGAGGGGAAGGATACATAGGAATCCGGGAACCTGCCCTACTCTTATTATCGAATAGATTCCTATGTTTTTTTAACGTGCTTGGAGGATAGACCCGATACAAGGGACCGCCCGGTTTACGTCATCATCCGACGGACGAGGCTAAGGGAAAGGGTCTTGCCCAAGAACACACCGACGGAACTCAGTGGCACCACGGAGGATTGAACCCGTGGCCTCCAGTTACAAATCTGCCGCGCTACCGACTTTCAACATATGTGAGTCCCATGACTCATTAATGTAGACTTCAAAATGAATTACTGAATGTATTCATTATATTTATCAGTCATGTCAACTTTGCACGGCGTTTGTATTTTTCTGCCAATTGATTGCTTTTTTCAAGCGCGATGTCGGACAAGTGGTCGGAAAATTTAGATCTGTTCCCAAAAAATAAATCGCCAAAGGTGTGAACTTATGGTTAATTGGATTCTACACGGAGTGACTTCGTGTCCTTTCGCCACGTGGATTCGCCAAATCCAAACATTGACTTGGCATAGATTCGCTTGGCACTCAATAGGGCCAAACTCGGCGAATCGAGTAAAGTGTGTGCTTCGCGTGAGCTACTGTACATGTTGCCCTCTACAGAGCTAGATTTAATACCTTTAATTAATACATTACCAATTTTGCAGAGACATGTGTTCTTGAACGGAAATTTTCATTCATATTGATTTTCGCCACACACATAGCATGCAAGATTTCACCGTAATTCTTAATTCAAGCATTCTTTGACCCTAAAAGCCTTCTTTTTTTATCTTTTTATTCGTGGCTTTTTAAGCAGATGAAATATCAAAATCGTAAAATGAGCAGGCAAGGTCAGAGAATGCTCGGATTATGGTGTGTGGTGTGTGTGTGTGTGTGTGTGGGGGGGGGGGGGGGGGGGGGGGGGGAAGCATAAAACCCTTCCTCCGAAACTACATTGATAATCAGAAATTGATTATGTGCAGTATCTATACAACATTACCGTCAAGAGACTGGTCGTTGGAGAATATCTTAGAAAACTTCAAAAAAGATAGGCCCATTCCAACGAGTACGAAATCGATCGGGATTCGTTATTGTTCACAAATATTTTACACATACTTTTCCCATCAAACAAAGTAATACTGACTTACCACTTCGAACTTGATCACCGACGCTTATGGAATATCGAAATAACTGTACTAAAACGATTTTATACACACATTTCTTTGTAAACAAGACACAATCTCAGTTTTCCGCGTGAAATTTTATATCCCTGCATTTGATTGGCTCGGTCAGCATTTCCGTTAGTGGCCTCCTAGCGGATATCCAGGGGAGGAATAGAATAGAATAGAATATCTTTTATTTTCAATTATGGGCCATCACTGGCATAGTAATCACATAATAATTTTGACATATATGCATGAGGTTATAAAATAACAAAAGCTTAATTCTGATTATACAACACAATTAAACATAAGTAAACATCTAATTAGATAAGGCATAAAACAACAATAACAGTTTATCAATTCAATTCAAGAACTTCAACAAGTTCTTACAGCTGTTAAGTATGAAAAATCCATGATTTTTAACACTAACATGACAGACCTGTTTTGTTACTTATATTACAGTTCAAATGATTAAATCTCATGGTATAACATGTGTAAATAAACCCTGCTGTTCTATTGATTATATATTCGACTTCATTACATAACAAGAAAGCAAACTGATTTTTGTAAGCATTGAAATTTTTACATGTAATAGAGATCTCTGTTGTAAATTCATTTCTTACTGAAGCATATTTTGGACATTCCAACATAAAATGAATTTCGCTTTCAATTTGATTAGTATCACAAAGTTTACAGAGTCTGTCTGTTAATGGAATATTCTTGTACCGACCAAGTTCTATTTTGAAGTTTATGTGCGCTTAATCTTATTTTAATAAGACAAGATCTAACCTTAGGATCCTTAACAACATGTAGCATAAGTACGCAGTTTTCCAGTATTACCCTCAACACATATACTGGAGGTAACATCTGTTATAAACTTCCGACTTCGAATCATTAGGATAAACGTTTTACGGGTTACGCTGCCTTTGCAATATACGACATTTTATTGTTGCAATTAGGCCTAACGTACGTTACTTGCAAAACGAATACTTGCAAAACGAATTCCGCGGATGCAATTCGTCAATATATATGTAATTAAAGAGGACATTTAAGGAGTACAGTATATAATTCTGCAATGATTAATGGCGTTATCTATCACATCTTTTATTTACCTACACCTCGTTAAACAATTATATGATTGATATATATATATATATATATATATACACTAGTCAAAATTGCTAACCGATCACTTGTTATTTTCTTATTTATTTGTCTCAGAAAAATAAATATATGTGAAATTGGAAATAAATGTATTGAAAAATGTTCTATAAGTAATCACATCAGTAAAGCAAAGTATTTTATGAATTTCAAAGAAGTTTATTTTATCGAAATTCATAGATACCAGTAATTTCAAAATTTACAAAAATCAATATCGCGTATGACCGCCGTTTGCGCGTACAACAGCTAAACAGCGTTGTCGCATGGAATTTATGTTGTTATGTAGAAAACGCTGAGGTATGTTATTCCAAACATTGACTATGTCCCTTGTGAGGTCAGCAATATTTTGTTGCCTTGGTAACTGTCGCACACGACGGTCGATTTCGTCCCACACATGTTCGATTGGATTTAAATCCGGACTACATGGCGGCCACTCCATTGTTCGAATGTTGTTGCCCTGAAGTAGCTGACGGGTAGTTGTTGCAGTATGGCAAGGTGCATTGTCTTGCATGAATGTCATCCCACGGTTAGCGCGAATATGGGGAATAAGCGTTGGTCGAAGTATTTGTTGCTGGTATTGGTCTGCGTTCAGGTTTCCTCGAACAACCACCATATCAGTTTTAGTGTGCAAACTAATACCTCCCCAAACCATCACTGACCCTCCTCCAAAATGAGATCTTTCATTGACGCAATTATCCGAATATCGTTCCCCAAGTCGTCGATAAATTCGCTCTCTGCCGTCGGACTTCTGAAGATTAAATCTGGACTCATCTGTAAAGGCGACATTTGCCCAGTCTGCTCTGATGAACCTCAAATGCCTTCTGGCCCACTGAAGACGAATTCGCCGGTGTCTTCCAGTCAATACTAATCCGACAAAAGGTCTTCTCGCTCTCAATCCCATGATCCGTAGTCGATTTCGTACTGTTTGATCACTCACGTTTCTATTATGGACGCCTATTAAACGTCTGCCAGTATCTGTCGCTGTTATTCTTCTATTACGAAGGTGTGTTACAAGGATGTAGCGATCTTGACGCTGCGTTGTCACACGTCGTTTTGGCCTTCGGTGAAGGTCACCAACACGTCCGGTGCGATTGTACTTGAGCCAAAGGTCGTGAATTGTTGAAAAACTTCTGTTGACTGTTCTGGCTACCTATAAATATAAAACAACTCATTCTTGCGACTTTTTCAGAAATAATGAACATGGATAGACAGAATCATGTACGAACGAACAAACGAATTGACGGACGGACGGACGGACAGACAAGTAAACTTATGAATAAACTAACCTGCCGGAAGGATGAGGAATATTATAATACACAATACTGGACTTGAAAAAGAGAAAATAAAACGTTGAAAATCTATTTAATAAATTAATAAAAATGAACAAATTACGCAATGTCCTTTACCTGCCGAATCGAAGTACCAGCAATAATCATACCGACGGCCCGTCCACGCTCTTCCGTTGTCATCCGACGCATTTTTTATTTAATTTTTAGTAAGTTTTTGTTTGGGATTGTAACGATAAACAATTCCGAGAACATAAACCCATGTTCAAATCTTGCCTCGTGCAGCACGGGCGAATAATGCGATTTCGCGCCAAAATAAGCCACGAGACCGGAAGTGCGGATTTTGAAGTTACAAAGTGTATTGATTGTTTTGTTTGCTGCTCATATTTATTTGTATGAAATATCAACTCAAAATATACAATATTTGATATAATATTCCAAATAATAAAATGACCGGTTAGCAATTTTGACCAGTGTATATATATATATATATATACATATCCACAATGTTGAAAGGTCAACCTTTTATCAACGTCTATACAACGTTACAATTCTAACGATGTTCCAACGTTGAGAACGGTAACGTTGAATCAACGTTGATACAACGTCAGTACTCATATCCATACAAGTTGATGGTTGAAGGTTGAATAGGGTAACGTTGATTCAACGTTGAAGTAACGTTGATCGACGTCGTGACCAGAATCCAACCACATCTCAACGTTGAATCAACGTTATCTCAACGTTGAATCAACGTTGTGTGCCCACTGGGCGGGGCGCTTAAAGGGGCGAATACGGTACATTGTTTTTAAATAAATGCAAACTAGTTAAAAGTTAAGAAACTACTAGATTAATAATTTGAAATGTAAAGTTCAATGACTGATAAATACTTTCAGATTGTCGTGTATCCCTTTTATGTGTGTAAACATTGGTGTATTGGGATTATACCGTTTAAAGTTGACAAACAGACTGTCATGATGTGATTAAGAGGAAATAAGTGCATCTGTTGTCATCTTTACCAAAATATTCTGTATGCACTGCTGTACCATGCAATGGTAAATAAATGATAAAAATAAAAGTTTGTATTAAAAAATATTTTTTATCTTAAAACCCGTTTTAAATGCATGTTGAATGTCTCCGAAATCTGGTAATAATGATACCCACATTGTCATATCAAACTGTGCAAAAATTGAAATTACAGAATTTGTAAATATTTCACTTTATTTTGGACTTAGAAAATTACAGACATCGGCAACTAAGAAAGTGATTAGAAAATGCCTAAGTTCTCACTTATATGCGGTAAATGTTGTATACAGCATTCCTGTACAACTATTTGACCTATGTCAGATCCGCATATAAGTGACATATATGCGAGTTATATGTCAAAATCAGCTTGACTTACACTTGACATATACATATAACTCACTTACTCAGGATTTGATGAGACTTGTAAGTGAAGTATAAGTGACATATATGTCGCATATAAGCCGCATATAAGTCGCATATATGTCGCATATATGTTGGTGTATGTAGATTCGGTAAGGGTAATCTAAATATTAACGTCTTTTTTCGTTGAAACATGAAGCTCGCAAATATTCCGAGTTTCTCAATAAAAATACACCCAGTCTAATCGCCAAATTATAAAAGAACTTTAGAAATACCATGCCCATTCAACTCGATCGTCCCTTAACAGTTCTGTTAGGTAATATATTTATAACGAATTGCCAAAAATAAGTACTATATTGGTAAAATAAAACAATATCCGATGCTTGCTTCTTACATGTAACAGTTCAGAACATCGGCAATGTATTTATAAGCCGCCATTCATTCTATGTGTGACAACACAACAACATTACACAGCGTGTTGAAAAAGTGTCATGGTTATGACGTCACGCAACTTGACAGGGGAGATAAATCAATAAGTGGCCTACTTATTGGAAAGGCGTATAGTTCTGCCACACTGGAATATCGTGCCGTAGACTTAAGACATGATAAACCACCCAATCACATTCTACTGACATTGGGCCGGCCAGTATTTTGCTTGTAACGAAAGTCAGTTGAAATGAACACACACGGCAAACATACAGTGCCACTTATACGGGAAAACGCAAATATCATTGTGTGGCAAATATAAACTTGAAACACAAACACTTGGAACTTGTGTTCGTATTCTCAACGTTAACACGTTTTTAGTTCAGATTTAGAATGTTGTGGCATTCATAACTTCTCCTGTAGTAGACATCTAAGCTGCTTCTTCGGTTGTAGATTCTTAATTTTTCACTGAAAATAGAACGCAGAGAAAAGTTGGATTGTCCGTTTTTATCCTCGGTATGGATTAACATGTTGGAATGCATTTATTGTTCTTGTTCAAATGTAGATCCAGATTTCCACTGAAAACAGAAAAAAGAAATGCTGGTTTGTACGGCTTTCCCTCGATATGGAATCACGTGTTTGAACGCATTTATTAATCGTCTTAGTCCTGCAAAACACGTAACACTGAGATGAACGGCCTTTCACCGGTATGTAATATACACATTTTTTAAAAGTGCTTGTATATCCGGTTGCCTTCTCATTGTATATGTCAATATTGATTCGCTATAACACTGGCTTGTATAATAATGCATCCGACTCTAACATAAATCCGAAACCGAGTGACCGAGTTCTGTGTCTCTCATTTTTGATATTAATATTTCGAAGTTGATTCACACTTTTTGTTGAAATGTTTACAGGCAGAAACAAGAAAATTTACATTTTGAGTAGTGTCTGTCTCTTTGTATTAAACACAGTGATAACACTTAAATGCATTTTACACTGTCGCTGCAAAACAAGGTGGAAATCAGCAGATATGTCAATTCACTTTACTGTAAAAACGGAGATATTACACTCGCCGGTATGCACACACACTACGTTATATGCGTGTTGCGACTGCAACGTGGGCGACTGGGACATCGCCCAATCTGTTTTCATTTCGACAGAAGAAATTGAAGACTAAACAACGTACAATTCTACTTGATCAGTAGAGATTTGGTCCTGGAATTGCCGTTAGATATTAATATAGTCAGACGTGTGTATAGAATATAGATATAAAAATCGAACAGGAAAGCAGCATTCAAGGACGACAATCCACCAAAACACACACAGAAATAAAGAACACATTTAAAGATGAATAAAACGCCAAATAAGACATCACAAACACAGAAGGCTTGACAATAGGGCTACCGCCTTCGAACGGTCAATGGCAAAAAGACCGCTGGGGGTTTAAAGTAGCCAGCGTTTGGTGTTAATCAGTGATTTTTTTCACTATTTTGGGAATGGGTCCGGGTCCGATCAGTTTGGGAAAAATCATGTCGTGAAATTCCCCAAATTGGGAAATATTATTTTAGTAAACAAGGACTATACAAGTGTTTTGATATCTTTTATTTTAATAAATAAAAAGATATACACTAAATTACAGACTAATGTCTCTGTTATTCTTCATTTTAAAAAGGTCTACAATAAGGTTTTGCTTTCATCAGTGAGTGTGTCAGCACTATCTCGTGTGCTCCTCATTAGGGATGACAACGTTGTTCGGCTCATTCTGTTTCGATTAACTAAAAATCACTAGCCCAGGTCAAAAGTCAGTAACGGCAATATAATATTCAACAAAAAGGTCGTCAATATACATTATTTAATAGAATAACACTCTAATATAACAATGATGATGACGATGCGTCGACATTTTGTTCATTGTCTCAAGAATTTTTGAAGCAATACTTTTACTTGGACCTGCTTGCTTCGCAGAATTAAGGGATGTTGCTTTCTTGTATGGTTCGTCTTTTTCATGTAAAGAAATATAAAAAGATCGGACAGGGAAAGTAGCATTCAAGGAGGACAGTCAACCACAGAACACAGAAACAAACACGCAAACAGACAAGCAAGAAGGCAAAACTAATAATAAATGCAAACGAAATCACAAACACAAAAGGGTTGACAATAGGGCTACCGCCTTGGAACGGTCAGTGGCAAAGTAGGCCACTGAGGGGTTTAAATCCGTTCTAGGGTGCACCAAACCTCACTATTACCCTACTGTCATCCCATTAAAACAGGAAAGTGTAAATAAAGAAATCCCCGCCAATTCAAATTTAAAATTATTACTTTCCTCAACAAACGACGATTTCTTGTCTTTTTCGTCGGTGGCGTACTCGACGCAGTACGAACAAACCATTTTGCTGTCGCGAAATTCGAGCCTTCTACGATTACGGAAACGTGCGTTTACGTTTTTCTCGGTAGTATTCTTTTGATTTTTCGCTTTTCTCTCGAGTTTCTACTTTTTTCGAGGGGTTTAGTTGCATTTTGTAAATAACGTTAAATTTTGTATTCGTGGTTATCAAAATTGCTAAAATTAAAACGGAAAACCTCGGTCTCGTTTTAAATATCGACACAATTGTCAATATACAGATCCCTATAGGCATACCTATGCGCAGTTAAATAGTTTAAGTAATGATAGACTGTGAACATACGGTTTGTAAAAAATATCGGAAGAGGATTGTTTTCTTTTGTTTATTGCCGATATCGTGCTCGAAATTGGAGGAAAAAATCAAATTGGGAAAAACGGTATATCTTTTCGATTGGGAATGGGTCCGTTTATCGGTACCGCTTATATAAGTAAAAAATCGCTGTGTTTAAACACCATTTTACTCAATAGCAAATAGTTATTGAAATGTCAGTTTCTGTAGATCTATATCTTTCGCAGTAGGACATTTTTATTACTGCAAAATCAGACGAACCTAGGTCTTTCATATCCCCTATTGCAGTGTCGACCCAAACTGTTTGTTCAAATTATCTGCAACAAAAAAATCAAACCTACCAGTTGAATAATATCTGTCTCTGTTTAACATGGCGATACATTCGCACTTGTCACTACATTCAAGCTTTAGCTGATGAAAAACGGAAATCCTAAGACATGTCAGTTTACTGTTAACAAAGATGCTATGGCCTTTCTCAGAACTTGAGATCCAATTAAATAACAGAACAATACAAAATGAAAGAGTTTCAGTACTTCAGTTTACTTCATTTTTGGTGGTAATGGAAAATTCATATCACCAGGCCTTATTTGGAATTGTCTGTATTTCTAAAATAAACCCCATTCAAACGCATGCATTTCTTTTCCTTTTTTTCCAATATGGCGCATCATGACGTCACGTCGTGGAACATTGTATTTTTGCACTAGGGTGGATTAATTATTTTAAAAGGAAACACTGTTTTTTCAAGAGAAGTTTTCCCTCGACTTGTCCAAACAAATTAGCAGCCGTATATTCTGAAGGGGTAAATATGGGGCTTGTGGGAGCGGGAGTGGTTGGTAATGAAATAATTTGGGGATGGGGTGAGGCTGTCGACTTTTTTTTAAAAAAAAGAAGCTTATATTAGGAATGGTAAGCCACGTAATAATTTCAGGGGAGTTATTTTTAAAAACAACCTTGTGGGTATTCTGTAAATCTGTTTGTTTGCTTTTATTCCGTTATGGTGAGGTTGTAGGGATTGTTTTATGGGGAGGAGGTAAGAAATGGATTTCCATAGGATCTAGGGTGGTGTTTTGTAGGTGGCAGGCCTGAAGAAACGCTTTTCCAGTTTTGTTTTGTTTTTGCGTGTGTGCATGCGTGCGTGTGTTTTAAACTACGGGTGTATTATGGGCTTGCAAAACACTTTCTTTGAGCAGGGGTAAGGGTGGTGAGTACTGATATTATCTGGAAAACCCATTGTCGCCTAAAATAAGTTTGATTCTGTCTAATCCTCGAGTTATGCCTCCACCGCTCACGTCGCACCCTGCCCCCACCAAGCACCCGACCCGGGGAATATACAAAATATACAACAAGCGTATAAAACAAAACGTTGCATAGTGTGTGCTCAAGTAGCTAAGTACCCAAGAAAGATACACTCGTCAACATTCACATTAAATATTAAAAGAATTGCAGGGGTGAAGCTCTCAGTATGCAGAGTATGCAACTGCGCACACACTGTCTCCAAAACCGAAAATCAACAACACAAATACGGGAGTGGGGGTGGGGTGGGGGTGTGGTGTTAAAGAAGATTTAAGTCTATAAATCAGGGTTCGAAACTAACGCTAGCCCGAGGCTAGTCACTTTCGAGAAGGACTAGTAAAAACGTTCAGTTGACAAGCCCGACGGGCTAGTTCTTTTTATTATTTAAATGTCAATTTTAAATGTTCTTAATATATGATCCTGATATTGAAAATTGCCAAATCATTTCAATTTTTCGCTATTCAATATAATGTAGGGTACCATATAGAAAAGACAAGCCCCTGCGAATGAGCGAATGTGTAGGTGTGTCAGATTACTGAACACTGATTGCCAATTTTTCTTTGATGGTGAAAAATAACCCGCATTTCATACATGTCCCCATATCATTTGCGTAGAGACGCTAGCATTTCTATCACTATATTAATTTCTAAGCATTTTATTGACATGATGACTGTGACCTTTACATTGTAAACACAAATGTGGCGATATTTAAATACGGAACTGTCTCCATCGAAACAAACGAAAAACAGCATAGGAAAAGCGTCATCAGCAAAAAACAAAATGATTCAAATAAACACATCCGTGTATTTTAGCTATCGTGGAAGTGCCTACAGAGCCATTTTACCAGTTTTGCGGAATGGGCCTTTTGCGGTTAATTGGGGGAAAATGCCATAAATAGGGAATGAAATTTCCAAGGGAAGTCTGCACAACTTTAAAAGAAATTTGGCTGGAGAAAGGGCCTTATACAGGCCGCTGCAAAGAAGGGTATAATAGCTGTGGCTTATAAATGGACTGACTACGACCTCGTCACAAACCTGTTGTCTTTCAATATTTACAAGCAGTACAGTCATATAGAAAAAGCCGAGCAACCTCAGCGAGCTGAGCAACCTCAGCTATAGATGAGATGGATTATGAAGTTTTCCCTCAGACATGCCTTTGTCAGGGAGCGAACCCACACTGGTCAGATGTCTGTCTATAGCTCCAAAGCCAAGGCCTTATCCATGGAGCTACCAAGGTATGATATTTTGGTATCTTTTTATTTTGCCGTAAGAGAGTAAAAGGAGGACTAGTTGATTTTAAGAAGGGCTAGTAAAAATAAGAAGGCACTAGCCCTGTAGGCAAGTAGTCATAAAAGGTTAATGTCTAACCCTGTAAATGCAATAAAACCAGGCTTGAAGGGGGTATAAGGGAACATCTTCCTATTTAGTTTTCCAATAAACAATATTCAGGCTAATTCATCAACATTTCAGCGCCAAAATAGATGTTTGGAAAAAACCTCCCAAAATGCAACACTGAGGAGGGGAGTAGCTGGCCGATTTTAAGTTGTAGGTCCTACAACTCAAAATCGGTTCTTACGAATTCTTGTGGAATCTTTCTTAAGAAAGATTTCAGGACTTTTTTGTGTGTGAAACGTTATTACCTAACGTCTACATACGAAATAGCATATAGCAACACCCTCCACCACGCTTAAAACCCCTTATACCCTCCCCCTTCCAATTGAATGCACTTTTAGAATGTTCCTATTAGGGGAATAATGTAGGATATTAGTAATTACTGAGATGATACACGCTACTCGCTACACAATTATGCATCTATCAATTATTTCCGCAGTGGGTAGTGCAGAAACGGGTGCACCCAGGTAAACTATATTGATTGTTCAATTCCCACGTTAGGAGCAACATTTTCAGGGTAGTCCCCAATGTTGGTAGCATTGTAACACGATTCATTTGGGGGCATGTAAATAGATAGGTTTATAAGCGCGTTATTACTGTCTCGCCGCATAGCTAAGTTTTATGGCGATATTGGTAACGGTCCCGAGTTCAAATCCGCCGAGTGCCTAAATATTTATGTGTATTTTTTCCGGTCCGATTACAGTATACTGGGTTCTGTCTGAGGAGCGAATCAGGATATGCATTAGTAAGAATCGTCTACATACCAAAGAATTTTAGCGGTGTAATTAAAAAAAATCTAGTTTGTTTTAGCAAGATACAAGTACATGAAACAAATTTGATATAGTTTTGTCTTAATGCATTCAAAAAATGGTTCCATTTAGACCAGTATTTTTTGATAATTTGTTTCACGAACCCTCCTTCGACAAAACGAAATTAATAATTTTATTTTTCCATAAGGAATTTGATATTTTATTGTGTTTTTTACCTACTCTCAGATTGTAAACATTTTTTTCTCTTTTCTATTCCAACAAAAAAAAAAGAGAGAAGTTTTTCCATCTTTTTTCCCCTCCTCCTAAAGCAATTCCTGGTCTTGATGGTTTGTAAAACGAATAATCTAACAATAATGGCCTTAAAATAAATGACACTCGACTCCCGTCCTACAAAGTATATTATATGTACTGTACATTCAACAATTGCATGTAACTACGCCCCTTCTCTTTCGGATATTATAGAAATTAAATTTAAAAAAAACAACATTCACCACCCTTTGTATTTAGTGTTATATTGTTAAGCTTAACAGCTTAAAATAATAAATATAGAGTCAAAATCTCCACATAGCTTTACTTAAACAACAGCACAGATAGCTGAATTTTAATTTAAGCACAACGTGAAACAACAAAAGACTTTACCTTTAGTTTACTGCAGCAACCAATTTACCCTTCACTACCTAAATAGACTGATCAAATCAATGCAAGCGTCTATGCAACTTCACGCAGACGATTTGTTTTTTAGAACTGGGAGGTCAAAACTGAATGGGAATTTCAAAACTTGATTTCTGTGTACATAAACTGCGAGGGTAAGCTTGCTCGTGTGAATTTTCCATTACCACCAAAAAAGATCTACAGATCGATGTTTAGCTTTTATTGATTGATCGTATATTAATGAAATTATCGCCGAAAAACCTTTGGCTAAAACAAGTTCCCCAAACAATAGATTATAATTGCAGTGATTCCAGCAAGAAAAGAAAACAGCTGCTATGAAGATATGTTTTCATGACTATAACTTTGCGATAAAGGTTTCATGCTTCAGGTTAAATACACTGATATCAATGGTTTTTGTGGTGGTTGTTGAACAGTATTAACTATAAAAACTATACTGTACACACGAATCAGCGACAGTGTGGTATTGAATCATGATTTTATTTATTACAGTCATGACAGTGGCCATTTCGGCAGATCGCTGTTTGTGTAAGTTTTCATAACATGGCGGGTTTGGTGGAAAAATATTTAAAATCACAGGCAACCTTATCATAGTGGAGACCCCCACGACGCCACACCCCCACACCTAAATATATGTTGTGTGGTCAAATTAAGTTCCACAACAAATAGCCGAGAAGAAAAAAATAAAGGTTTATATGGCTATGGTGATTTACAAACTTTGTAAGGTTCTTGGTCATGAAAATCAGTGAAAATGCAATAACAAATACCACTCACCCCTACATTAATCGCGAAATAACACCAACATCGGTTTGTTTCTGATTCAGCATGATTTTCTCAACACACGTGTTGTTGTTTTTTTACACGGATTGTTACCCGACTCCCAATTTCATCGCAGGCGCAGTGCCGAAAATAAAACGAAATGGCCATTATTGTTGGAAAGAAATTCAACCGATTTTGGTGTTATTTCGCGATTAAAGTAGGGAACTAGGGGTGAAATGTCCTTGACAATGGATATAAATGGAAAAAATGTTGAAACCAAATTTTTCTGTTGTCACCTGGTCTATTCCGACTTCGCCTTCACCTTGTTAGTAAAACACTGCGTGAGCGTCTGGAGAAAAAAACTAATCAAGGAAATTTCGTTCTGTTTTCGGTAGATGCTACAGTGAATCAAGCCACGTATAAATAATCTAAAGTTATGCAAACTGTTCACATTTAAGACCTGTAATTTGAATGAGAATCGATGCCTATATGTATAATTAGTATAATGGACGTTCCAACCTTTAATATAAACATTCAAAATATAAAGCAATTTGTTTTATCGGCTATTTGTAGTGGAACTATTTTACTATTTTAATTTGACCACACAACATATACTTAGGAAGGAGGGGAGTGGGGGGGGGGGGGGGGGGTGGGGGTGGGGGGGGGGGGGGTAAAAGTAAGAGGATTGTATTCTTTCAATACTTCCATTTTATAGAAATATTCCACAAAAACACGGAGATTTTACACACACGTCTAACCGCCCTTGTTACTACCAATACAGGACGACAACGTCATAAAATGATAAAATAGGGTCATAGTCGGTTAGTACGTCACACAACGTTTTCATATGAGAATATTAAGATTTCTATTGGAAAAGCTGAGTTCCCAGCAAAATCCCGTGTTCGGATTTTTTTTCAGCGGTTCCAATTAGTTTAAAATTACACCACTGTTTCACTTGATTTTCGTGAGTTTAAGCTAAATCTGAAATGAACCATCGCTTGTCTTGTTTGGCTATACAACCGTTGCACGGTTCTGAAACTATGGGAAATTGGCAATTGGAAATTGGAAATTGGTATTTCACTATGATGACAAAGGCCTACCGATGTGTGGAAGAATTCCAATCTGAAGTGAGTTTTTGACGTGAAAATAAAATCAAGTCTTAACCTGTGTCAGTTTGAAGTGACTTTATCTTTTCATTATATGGACAACTTGTAACAGCCCACTTGGGAAACTGGAAATACAAAATGGATCTATACTTTTACTGTATGTTGTACTGTGTAGGTATTTTTACTGCGTGAGAAAAATTCATGTCTAAAACCTCAGACGGTTTGGAAACTCAATAGTAAAGACAAAATTACGGTTAACATGCCACTCTGATGTTTAAATGTACATGTAAATGGGTTACAGCTAATTTATAACATCTATAATCTAATTTATGTTCAGTTCTGCAAGCAACGGCAAATTAACCAAGTGTTTCAAGTCTAGTCGAATGTTCACGTCTGGTTCCAAGCACATCAACACAAACTGTATCGCTTCTTCGGAGGGTAGAATCTGTCATCCTTTAAGGCTTCCGGGGAATATTAGGCTTTCGTTCCAGCATTGGTAATGTTCGTGTACTGTTTGTTAACAGCGGCACATTGACTGAAATCACACAACTGAATATTATTTGTCCCTGGATTGAGTAGCACGTTTTCCCACGTTTTCCAGTTTTAAGTCCATGTGTGTTAATCCAGCTCGATTCTGCATGTCGAGCGCTGCCCGAACGACATGAGCTATTAAGTCCTTGTAGCAGGATTCGTTCAAATGCCGGTTTTCCCAAACGTAGTTAAACAGGTCAACCGGCATGTACTCCATAATAATTATGTATGTCCCCGATTGAAAATCTGCTTCACACTCAATCATTCTGTTGACTAGCTCTAACCCAGAGATTTTCAGCCACATGTTGTGTTTGATTTCACGAGGAAAATCGCTTTTGCTAGTGTTCCACGCCCATTTTATGGCAAACAATTTTGTGTCAGATGTTCTCGCTGCCAGGAAACCTTGCCCCTCGCCTCCTTCTTGCAGTTTACTAACAATGCGGTACTTGCTCAAGATATAAACGGCATGATGTTGATGACAGCAGACAGAATACCATCCGTATTGACCAAAGTCACAGACTAAATTGTTAGAAAACGCAAGGGTTGCGCATTATATACGACTAGCACAACCAATCAAAAATCGTTTATTTTTTTAAGTTCAACTGAGGGCACGAATTAAAGGTACTGTTAACCAATTGAATCACTCCCATAACACCTTCTACTGTTCGAACCAATCAAATGCCGACAGCAAAGAACAGTTTTGGAAATTTGTGGCGAACCCAATGTATCATAGCGAAATGTCACATATACTGTTTGCCATCAAGACAGCAAGCTTTCTGTCATTGTTAAAGCCTCGAACCGCTGGTAATCCAGACATCACAGGGGCCTTCCAAATTGACCGTGTTAGATTCAAAACCCCGTTAGCTTTTATTTCTGCACAAAGGTTACTTTTGATATCGACTGCTCTAATTAAAACAAAGTTACACACATTATGGATAGCGGGGTGAACGGTTGCTGTACTCCCTAATTCCCAATTTATGAATTCGTCGCTACCGATCAAAGTAAGCACGTCAGCTTCCAAGTCGATATGCTGGCTTCTTGTTAACACAGATGTATTTCCAATTTGTTTGGTAGTCGTCTCCACATCGCACTCGTGGTAAAACTTATAGTCACTTTCGTTAATCGTAAATTTAGTATTCATCCTACTAATTAGTAAGAGCAATCTTAATTTTACTAGTGTGATGCCCCTTTTATACATCATCAACAATAATGCATTGTCATGATGGTGCCAATATCTTTGAGGTTTTTATCTTAATAATACGTTATTCTCCAACATTACATTTCACCACACCTCTTCTCCAGACATATCCAGACAGACGGGCTCATCGGGCAGTTTCTCGTACTCTGGTTTCCAATCCTCCAGTAGGGGGTTGGATGCCTTTGACGGAGACGCTGAATAGTGGAGCCCAACCTCCTTCCAATTATCAGTCAAACCTTCGTTACCTGCAATAAAGACTGTACATTGAAATTCTTCATAAACGTAACAAGATATCACACAGCACACCGCTTTGGTAAATTTCGACTTTTGGCCTACTTTGCCACTGACCGTTACAATGCAGTAGCCCTATCGCAACCCTTTGGTGTTTGTGATGTCGTTTGCATTTATTATTACTTCTGCCTTCTTGTTTGTCTGTTTGCGTGTTTGTTTCTGTGTTTTGTGGTTGACTGTTCTCATTGAATACTACTTGATCCCTGTCCGATCTTTTTATATTTCTTTTAACTAATAACACTATTTTTATAGTCCGTATATTTTTCGATGCATTCCACTACTCCCGCCTATATTTGATCCTTTTGTACAGTTTCACCAATAAATTATGGTAATAGTCATAATTTTTATGAGCATGGCCTTCGAAATTCCCGGCTTGTGTCGTCTGATGAAAGCCAAAACTGTCTTTGTAGCATCAATCACAAAATGCATGTTTTGTCGTGCATTGAACACTAACCAGTCGTCGTAAACTTTACGCCCTATCACAACTTCTGCTATATCTTTCCACGGATTGGCACGTGAGGTAATAAAGTAGTCTTCCGTGTAAAGAAATATAAAAAGATCGGACAGGGAAAGTAGCATTCAAGGAGGACAGTCAACCACAAAACACAGAAACAAACACGCAAACAGACAAACAAGAAGGCAAAAGTAATAATAAACCCGAAAACAGTGTACCTCTGCTTTTATCTATTGCTGATATATTACCCCAAGAAGATCCTTCTCTTCTGTGACGTTGTCGACATTAGTTCTTTTACCAACAATAATGGTTGTGTTAGAGCAACACTGGCATTTTTAAAAGAAGTCAAAGTCTCTACCAGTGTGTCGGTATACAATATATCTCCATTACAGTATGCATAAAATGTTGAATTGAACGCGTCCGTAGCGTCCTTATACATGTATTTTAAAACAAGAATTCCACCTGCAGCGGCCTCTCTTATAGGTAAAAATTCCCAACCTAGTTTACCGCCCTCTTCGACAATTTTAGTTTCATTAGTAAACAGCACGGGAATAATAAAGGGCCGTAGCAACATCCAATTTAAAAATGTCATGCTGTGCACTAAATGGTTCTCCTTACTGTCATTCCACGATGTGAACAGTATCAAAAGAGGTTCCGATTCTTTCTTTAATAGGTTTTCTTTTAAAGCGTTTACCATCCTTTTCACACGGTGGCGTTTGGGACACATGAGCGAGCGGTTTGGAAGTATTTGTTGATGTCGGCGGCGATAGGAAAATATCAATAGATACGTGAACTTACATCCGAAATTGGAAAAGAGGCTGTATTCGTTGTTTTACGAGGAATAGTAAATATACCACATGGACAACATGACGTCTTCACGACCAACATTTTCGAACGTTTGATACCAATTGGTCGCAACATTTCCTGGACATATGGCTTAAAATCCTTCTCGTGATATGCTTTAGAAAACCATTCTAGACAGCTAATCCATTAGTTTCTGCTAGGAGAAAAAAACCTTCTGGTGCCTTCAGATATCTCCCCGCACCCGAATGTTTGATCGAGACGCCCTGTAACGCGAATCCGTTGATATGGGGATAGCTGTCGTTTTTGTGGTGGACAAGTTTAAGATATTTGTAAAAGTACGGTGAGACAGGCAGGTCATCTTATAAAATAACGGCTATTTCCGAGCTGTTTGCCTGTGGTTTCCACGTCGACAACCAATGGCAATATATACCCGCATGACTTGGAAGGACATAAACTCCATAGTCTCCATGAAGAAACGTGCAGCTACGAGCCGCTTCCTCAGTACCGACATCCACCTTGCCATCTGCTGGCCGATCTCTCCAAACCTCAAGTTTCACTTTGTCGTTTCCATATATTGCTTTCTTCAACGAATTTAGAAGACGTCACAGAGACTGAGCCGATTGTAGACAATCGCAATGATTCTAAGATCATACTGCTTGAAGGTATCATGTTGGAGATGTCTCGTGTCATATTTAAAGTGACCTGAACTAGCACCTTTTGGACGTACTGGAAGAATTTGGTACAGCATTAAGACAAAAAGTGTGAAGACAACAAACACAAGCTTTATCCCTAAGGAGGCAAGCTGACTTACCGGTGACATTTTTAGTTAATGTTTGAAAACAAGCTGGTTTAAAATAATTCCATCTGCATATAACATGTCAAAGCACCGTCAATTGATAAATCGGTGACCCGTCGTGAAAGAGCTAAAAAGAACACTATTCAACTTTACAGTGTGGAACATCTTTATATAGTTAAAACATAGTAAAGGTGCTGAGTAGTTTCAGTTTAATACATAAGCGTCATATATATGCTCCATCATACAGGCGGGCAATAAAATAAATATTGAATACATTTATAGTTTCATCCATTAAACAACAACAAAAGCAACATACCCCCGATTTACACGTGGTGGTGGGTCTTTTTTTCAATAGAATAAAAATCGAAAAAATTACCACATATATACCCTGCAATGCCCATGAAAATTCGGACCCGAAAAATATGCGAGGAAGGTATCAATACTAGCCACATGATGAATAATGAGCACACTATCCAGAAACTTAATAAACAAGCACATTACGAACATTTACGAATACTCTAAAGCGGTGATAAAGAAGCCATAATCTTCTGGTTAAGGATACTTAGTTAAGTAATCTAGTAAGCAATTAAGGTTAATTGACGAATAGCGCGGTAGACCATATTTCCAGAGATCTGGTTAAGGATACTTAGTTAAGTAATCTAGTAAGCAATTAAGGTTAATTGACGAATAGCGCGGTAGACCATATTTCCAGAGATCACGGCTCGTGCCTCACCGGTGCTACTGGATTTATTCAATAGGCAAGAAACATCCATTAGCTTCGTCCGTCGGATTTGATGTTAACCGTGCAGTTTCGAATATCGTAGCCTATCCGTAGAGCACGTTAAAGAACCATAGTAATGTATTCAATACTAAGATTGGGGCACGGCTACCAGATTCCGAAGTTTTCATTCCCTCTCTTTGGGAATGTTCGAAATATCCTTGCATTACTCAGGACTTGGCTTCTATTTCAGCTGTCTAGGTAGTTTGATGTTTGCAATGAGAAGTAAACTGTATTGATGTCGCCAATGCAATTCGTCTTCCTATGTTGTATTAAATATCAATAGTGTGTCTACGAAATAAAATATTCTATTGCAAACCACCTTATATTGCTTGCATTCCTTAGTAATTTCCAGTTTGATTTTATATATATCGGATAAATATGTAAACGATGTCGGCATCAAATGATAAAATTAGATATAAAATTCAACAGGAAATGTAGCATTCAAGGACATCAGTCAACAAAATATTCGCGCAGAAAACAAACAATAACTACAAAGATGAATAAAAGGCAAGATGTGACACCACAAACGTGAACAGGTTGACAATAGGGCTAAGGCCTTGGGCCGGTCAGTGGAAAGGCCGCTGGGGTTTCAACCAGGTTATAGGATGCGCCAAACCTCACTCTTACTTGTCATCCTAATAAAACTGGACAGTGTAAATACAGATGAGGTATAACACATAATAATTGCAATCAGTCGAACATTTAGATAAAACGAGCAATTCCATTGGTTTAGGAACGAACATGTGATCAATTTAAATGACGTTCATACTAGGATGAACGGTACGAAGAACTACTTTCGGAATTTTACTTTTCTTAAAATAGATGACCTGACATGTCACGTGACCTGTTTGTTTGCTGATGTAAACAAACGAAACGACAATCTTGGTGCGGTTTAGATACTAATTTCAAAACAAAATACATGTTTTATATATTTTTTCTTGTCTTGTTATGTTATAATTGTACTATTTTTGCATTAATTATGTTTATCTTGCATAAGTGTCATGGAGGAACAGATTATGTTTATTTTAGAATTTCCTCTTTTTCCTGACATAATATCCGATGAGGAATTTAATGCTGATCCTTCCACTTTTGATGAACAACTTCTGGAAGAAATAAACGAAATGAACTGTTGGAGGCTATGGGAATCGTCAATATGCCAGATAATGCAGATTACTCGGAAGAAACTGGGTCAGTTAAACAAGACCAAACTTTACAAAAAAGCCAAGAGAAATGCATGTTAGTGAGGGTCCAAACCCTAAGAGATTCAAATCTCTGACAAAAGTAGAATTGTCCATGGTGGCTGACCAAAGATTTTCCACAGCAACAACAAAAACACATACAATGGGGGTTCAACACATTTTCAGGTAAAAATCTACATAAAAAAATGATTACTTAAGTGTGTAATATATTTTTATCTGCGTTCATTGAAAATAATGCAATTGCCCCATCACACAGCAAATACTCATTAAAATTTCACATATTTATGTTAAAATGTATTTGACTTTTGAAATTATTAATACATCTGCAAAGGGCATACTATTCGTTAGTCATGCAAGATCTACACAATGTACATACCATATCATACATTTAATAAAATATATAGATCGACTGAATACCTTGTAGACAAATGTGGTTGATGATAATAATTGGTTTACATTGCCTTATACAAAATTATAGTTGCAGAATGGTGCAATGAAAAACAGATAACAGTTGACCTTGAAGTTGTTGAACCGGCAGATCTAGCCGAGAAGTATTTTATGCAGAAATTGCCCCAAAGCCGAATAAGAGCATTCAAAAACTCTCCTAAGCGGAAAGTGAAGAATACAATAAAACAACTCTTAAAAACATTAGAGCATATCAAAACAGCAGCTATTAACCGGTCGGAGCATTAACATCGTTTCAGATGCAGAGTTTAAGAAAACAAATGACGAGCTTAATGGAAAATTTAAATACAACACAAAACAAGGATTGTCACGCCTAAGTCAACACAAAATGGCTATACCGGCAGGGCATGCGTGCTATTTGCGTGCCAAATGAAATGAAATGTCATTAATTCCCTATACTCGCCCCAGTACAGAACATAAACACAAAATGAGTAGAATTCTGTCAAATGTCAGCTTCAATTCAACGTGTTCATGTCTACAAGCTAATGCTAAAGCAAATGTAAATTTTGCTCAAACTGTCATAAACACAAAGAATGAAAATATTGCTCATTGTCCCACCCTGAATTCCACGATGAATGCATTCATCACCAACTCAGTAACTGTACATTTCAATTAACACCAAAATAAGCTGTAAATAAAAAAGATGAGTTGATGTTTCTAGCATTAAATACTGCGAATTGAAGAAGTAATAGAGATTATTTAATTGCTGAGACTGAGTATTGGAAATTCTGTCAAGAGATGGTAGGTATGTTGATATTTTCATAAATGGATCTATGTGAGTGATAAAATATACCATGCCTCCCATCTATTGAAGGATTTCCTTATAATCCAACCCAACAGTTAAATAATCTATTTATTACATTTTGAAATATTAAATGATTTTAAACAAAATGTTTCTTTTACCCTTTATTTTATGATAGCGATATATAGCATCGCCATGAAACGTAATAAAATTACAAATTTAACTGTATTCATTTAAAATTGCATCTTCTGTTTTTAATGTTTTTTTTTGTTATATAACTATATACAATTAATCAATTATCGTTATGGAAACCATGCTGGTTGTGTCAAACACAGGAATTAATATTGAAGTGATTCGGACGACAGTACAACATCACAGGAATGCTTGTTCTAATAACAACAAAGGCTGAGACATCATACGTGCGCCTTTCGCCATAAGTCATGCTGCAAGTGTAATCAAGAAGCAGTCGACAGTTGATCTTCTCTCTTTTACCGCTATTAAACATTGCTCCCATTTCTCCCTATTTTCTTAAAAGAAGAAAACAGAAATCATTACTGCTACATTGTCGCTAGATCCTTATTCACACTAAGTAACTTTTGTTATCAATATTAAAATTTATAAAATTGAAACGGAAATCCTGCTGTTGTCATCAAATACATTAATTAATGTTGCAGTAGCTCGGACGACAGTACAATATCAAAGGAATGCTTATTTTTAAAACAACAAACGCTGAGACATCAAACTAACGCCGTTGGCCATAAACCGTACGTGTAGGCACGCATTTGTATCGACAGTCACTCGTCCCTTATTTAATGCTATTAACATTTCAATTACATGTCTGTAATTATGACAAGAATCGATAGATGGTATATAAAATTCCCAAGACATTGGCAAATTACGTGTGTAATTTATAATTCATCTAAACATGACTAATTTTTTTGAAAAGTACCAGCAATGTATGAATTACTGTTCTGTGTATATTAATTGTTTTCTGTTTTCTTTTTAACAAATGTTAATATTGCCGACCATTTTCTTCAGTCAGTATTGTTCATGATAAATTCATTATTGTTGATGTTAAATAACTGATGTTAAATGGAACATTTATTATTTATCATTATTTTTCATTTGATGTTACAAGATGTCAGTTTATTGTTAAAGTATTACACAAATTTGATAACATTATAGATATTGATGTGAGTTATTGCTGTCATATCATGAAGTTCTATGTTTGTAAGATGACATCTTATGTTGAAAAGACAGAATAATAAATAAAAGATACGACCTTCATTAATTTACATATTTATTTTACTAGCGTAGTACGATACATATATCACTACTAGGCCCTACCACAGGATAGTTATAAATGTTTATTATCATTATTGTAGTAACACGGAACATTTATTGTCATTAATAATTTTACAATTTATATTATTTGTTGATGTTGAATAAAACTGAAGAAAACATTTACGTCTGTCTTAAAATTCATTGAAATATAATCTCCTAATTTAATCAACAAATATTATGCAATGCCAATGCCATGTTAAACACACCAAAAACCTGAAATTTGGTTATGTTAAAGTTGCATGGTCCATGGAAATCTCTGCACAGAGTTGTCGGTCCTTTTATATATATATACTATACATCAGAGTATGATAATGGACCCTTGGAAACGGCCGAGCACGACACATACGAAGTATTGCAGTCTCGGTTTGATTGAGACTGTTCATGAGCGATAGTGAAATATGCTAGCTACCGCTCACGCCCTCTAGCCCCGGGTTGAACAGAACTCAATATTCATAAAAATCAACAGTATAGAATTTTAACCATCCCGAAGATGGCAAGCATATGGCGGTGGATATAGCAATATTTGTATCTTTATTTCATCCCCTATATCCAGCGGCGTATGGTGTCCAGGATCTAATAAAAGTGTATGCCCCGAAGAGCGAAATAAACAAACAGGAATTTAGTTGGGAGCAGTATATAATAACTCCGGGAGAGATTAGGGCCATGGGCATGACTTTCTTGCACACTTTAAAATAAGTGAAATACATAACCATGTAGTTCTAGCCTACCCTACATACAACGCAGAGTAGTCTAAGTAGATCTATTTGATGTTTCCGTTCCAGAAAGAACACATCCGGATGAATAATTGAGTTACACTAATTTGGCGATAAATCCAAAAATGTTATGATGTTTATTCATTTTCACTAGCCAAGATGTTAATCACTACTATAAATACATAGCGATCCAAGTTAACCAACATTTGATCCGAAATTTCACTCGATATTGTCGTCGAAGTTAGAAAAAAATGGAGGGCTACTTTAACTGGAGCGATAGTAACTGACCCAGTTCTTCTCTTGTATTAACCCGCCATTCATAGTTGGCGCGTAAACAAATAAGCAAACCTTATTTTTTTCTAGTAAAACAATGATAAAATATATCTTGAAAATATATAAGACGTATTTTATGACGTTTGGTATTGCAATGATAATAGTGGCTGTAGACACCCCTCACCCCCAGGGGAATTTTGTAGGGTATGACTTTCTGAAAGAACATACATTAAGCTTCAAAATGAGATATGTGTGCCATCTGAGCGTTGGGCTTTAGTGAGTTTTGGGGAAAAACGTTGCGTTTTTAGACGAAAATCGCCAAAATCTGGAATTATTGTTTAGAAAAAAAATGGAATATATTAGAACCAATTTGAATTGATAGAATCTTTCTCGGAACGCATCTCTACATGTCCCACAATATAATTTATGGATCCGATACTTAAATGTTGAGATTTTGGGTAATTGTTTTAAACAATTGAATCAAATGGTGAATTCTGTAATACATTGGGGTTATTTAACTAAAATTAAAAATATATCTAATACAATAGAAAAAAGAAATAGTGTAACCTTTTTGGGCAGGGTAGGGTAAGGTCCAGTGATTAAATAGAAATAGTTCCAAACCGCATGATGTTTGGAAATGCCTTAAGTTTGGGGCGAAAAATGTCGGAATTGTTTTAAAATTAGTTTGAACATAAACTTATCAAATTGGAGCAATAGAATGTTGCACAGCATATATATTCAAGTTTTTTCTGGCATCTTATATAACATATGTGCTCAAATATTGGCATTTTAGGGCAAAATATTGGAAAAAATGACAAAAAACACTGATTTCTGTAATCCATTGGGGGTATTGGGTTAAAATTAGAAAAAAATATTTAATACAATAGGATAAAGACATATTGTACCATTTTGGATAGACAAAGGTCCAATAATTAAGTAGAAAAAAGTTCTGAACCATATGATGCTTAAAGTATTGCCTTAATTCTTAGGCAAAAAACGTATATTTCCGTCAAAAATCGACTGAATCTGGAATTATCTTTTGAAAATAGTTTGAAAATATACTTATCAAATTGAAGCAATAAAATGTTGCACACTATACACTTTTAAGTCATTTATTGTATCAGATATAACATATATGCTCAAGTATTTATATTTTAGGGCAAAATGTTGAAAAAATTACTAAAATCGCCGATTTCTGTAATGCCTTGAGGTATCGGGAAAAAATTAAAAGTGCATAGAAAGAACGGAAAAAAATATTATAACATTTCTGCAGTCCAATGTGCCATAATATACGACTTAAAGACCTTTTCCGAGACTGGACACCGTTCCCGTTGAGTCACAAAACATGTATGTTGGCCCAGCGGCCGTTGGCTATGGGTCGCTCAAGGCTATTTCTCTCTATA